>JACCHZ010000012.1:0-128500 GCA_018907045.1 Wiebesia pumilae
CGTAACAGAAATCATCTGGTCAGCGAAGCTAGCTAGAGTGTATAAATTTGATTACTATTAATAATCGTTTTCTTTATTAGTCGTATATTTTAATGAAAATAATTGTATAATTATTCTAATAATTATTTCATTAATTACAAAGATAGGAATTTTCCCTTTTTATATATGATATATTAAAATATTAATTAATATAAATTGATCTAATAATTTCCGTATTTTAACAATTCTAAAAATTATTCTTTTAAATATCATAAATTAATTAATTAATTCTACTACACTAAATGTAAATTTATTTTTATTTATAATTATTATTTCAAATGTAATTTGAATTTCATTAATAGGCTTACAAACTTCATCAACTAAAATTATTATAGGATATTCTTCAATAATTCAAATTTCTTGAATCATAACATTATTACATTCTAACGAAAAAATTTGTATTTTTATTTTTGCATATATTTAGTGATTAGATATTCTTTAATACATTTATTTAATTACTTAATATTAATTTACTTCAAGACTTATATATTGTAAAATTAATAAATGGGATTCATATATATTTACTAATTATACCTATTTTATCATTGATAGGATTACATTCATTCACAGGATTTTTATAAAATGATTAGCAATTAAAGCTATAATTAATATACCTTTAAATTTATTATTAATTTTTATCATATCTTCTTTAATTAGGACTTTTCTTACATACGATTTACTTATTCTTTTTTACTTTTTATTATTACACAAAAAGAAATAATCTTAAGTTTATTAATTTTCATCCTACAATTCCTGAATATTTAATCATTGTAAATTGATGTAGATTAATATTTTTATTTATTTATTTATTTAAAATTTTAAGTTATTAAAATTATAATCCTTCAAAGTTTAAAATATATAATTTATATAAATTTTATTAATTGAAACCAAACTTAGAGGTTTATTATTGTTAATAATAACATTGAATTATATCATTCCAGTAAAATAGAAATATTAACATATTATGAACTTCTAATTCATTAATTTAATAATTAAATTATTTATATTTCTTTTAGTAATATATCTGATTAAAAGTAATAAACTGTAAATTTATTCATAGAAATTTTTTTCTTATTACCATATATACATATATATTTAAGATATTAAATAACATTTTTAAATTTGCAATTTAAAGTTTTATTAAACTATTAAATATTATTTTAATCAATCTAATACTCCATCTTTTAATTCAATAAATAAACCAAATAATAATAAAACCAAATCATAACTCCATAAAATAATAATTTTTATTATTAAGTAAAGGTAATATCAAAAAAATTTCTGCATTAAAAACTAAAAATACAATAGTAACTATAAAAATTGTATAGAAAATGGCTCACACCTATGTGATGATACCACATTCAAATGGTGTACATTTTTCTCAACTTTCATTAATTCTTTTTGAAAGAGTAAAATTTAATAATAATATAAGTCTTGATAGTAATAAAATAAAACATATTAAGAATAGGATTTTCATTATAATTTATATATACATATATATCTATTAAATTATTAGACTAATAATAAATTTATTAATTGGAAGTTTATTGTAATTAATTATACTATATTAATTATTTAGATAAAATATAAACCCTTAAAAATAAAAATAATCATACTACACCTACAAAATATCAGTATCAAATTGCCATTTCTAACCCTACACGATGATTTTTAGAAAAATGATTTTTAATTAATCGAATTAATATAATAAATGAAAATACTATGCCAATTAATACATTAATTCCATGAAACCCCGTAGGTAGATAATAAATTGACTCAAATACTGAATTCCTGATAGTAAATTCAGTCCAATTATCGAGAGGGAATTAATCAGAATATACTCACATATATCAGTATATATATACTCACAATGAAGTTATTCAATTTAATAAAAATTTATTAAAGTAGATGGGTCAAATATTGAAAATAAATTTATCATGATTATTTCATAAATTTTTTATTATTTTTATTTTTATATTTATCTTTAAAAGTTCTAACATAAATAAACAAATAATGTAAAAATACCATAAATAATAATTCAGAATAAAAAATTGGTTTTATTTGCGGAATTAAATATTATTATTTAATTAAATAACGTTAAATAAATATCTAATAAACAATTGATATCTGAAATAAAGATATGTTTTTTTTAAATCATTTATAGTAATTTTTACTTCAATTGATATACTAAAAAATATTAATTCTATAAATTAATAAATTTAACTTGACAAATTAATATTATTATTTAACTAATTTTTTATTTTATTTTTTAACTCAATTTGAAAACCAGTCTACTGTTGTAGATTCTAATGCAATAGGTATAGAACTATGATTGATTCCACAAATTTCTAAACATTGCCCATAATATATACCTGGACGTTGAATTAAAGTTCTAATTTGATTGATTCGCTCAAGAATTGCATCAACTTTAATTCCTAATGAATGAATATAGTAGTAATATAGTATAGCAAATGAATGAATCACATCTACTGTTCCTACTAATATTCGAATGTCACAATTAATAGGTAAGGCTAAATGATTATCCACATCTAATAAACGAAAAATTTCTCTATGACTTGAATTCCTTACTATATAGGAATCAAATATTTTATTAAATTCCCTATATTAGTATCTTCAATATCATTGATGACCTATAATTTTTATAGTCAATAATAGATTTATTGCATAATTTGTATCAGTTAAGTATAATAAATGTAATGAAGGAAATGTTAATATTAATAAAATTCCTATAGAAATTAAAGTTAAAATACTTCTAATATATTTCCATGAGTTATTCTTAAATCAACCTATTTATTATTTACAAATATAATAACAAGAACATAATTAAATATTATTATTACTATAAATACAAATACTATTAAATAATCACGATAAAAAATTGTATTTTGTATTAATTTGTATTTCTTTTCTTTTGTTTTATTTGTATTAATTTCTATAATTTCTATAAATGAATTTGCATCTTGTAATATCATTTGACCTCATACTGATACTTCTAAGAATAAATTTTGTACGTATATAAAGCTTAAATTTATTGCACTAAACTGCCATATTAGAATTTATATTTCTCGATTTTCAGGATACTCTTTAAAATTTTCATCATATGAAAGTGGAGTAAATCAAGGTTTTATTGAGGTTTATTTTGAGCTTCTCATGAATCGATATCTTTTTTATATTTACCAGCCTCAAATTATTCTTTTTCTATAATCTGTGGAATTTCATGAATTCTATGATCAGGTTTATGAAATCCTATTATTGAATTAGAAACATAAATAAATATTGTTGTCTGTCTTACTAAGGCCCTTCAAATAATGAAAGTAAAAAAGAAAACTCTTACTATTGTAATATTTGATTCTATTGATGATATTTTATTTCAACATAAATATGCATCAGGATAATCAGCAATTCGAGGAAGAATGCCATTTAATCCTAAAAAATGCTAAGGAAAAGAAATTATATTTACACCAATAAATATAGTAAAAAAATGAATTTTTAAACTTTTTTTATTTAAACAAACACCAACAATTATTGGAAATCAATAAATTAATCTCCCAGAAATTGTGTATACAGCTCCTATTGATAAAACAAAATTAAAATGAACTACAACATAATATGTATCATGCAATACTATATCTAACGAAGAATTGGTCAGTATCACCCCTGTTAATCCACCAACAGTAAATAAAAATACAAAACAAAAAATTCATAAATTATTTACAGAAATTTTTAATTTTACTCCTATTATTGATCTTATTCAACTAAAAACTTTAATTGATGTAAGAATAGCAATAATTATAGTTACTGAAGTAAAATAAGCTCGAGTATCTATATTTATCCCTACCGTAAATATATGATGACTTCAAACAAACCCTCAATTAACCCTAATACATCAATAGTTAACATAGCATATGATATTCCTATAGTCCCAAATACTTCTTTTCTTATTTTTTCATAACATATTATATGATAAATTAATCAGATAAAAAAAGTAGTATTTAAATTACGATCAAATAATAATATTGTAATTTCTCCTGCTAAAACAGGTAAAGCAAATAATACTAATACAGAAGTAATAAATATAGAAATACAAAATAATGGAATTATTTCAAATCTTACTAATTTTATATTTAAAATTGTAACAATAAAATTAATAGCACCTATAATAGATGATGTTCCAGCTATATGTAAAGTAAAAATTAAAAAATCAACTTAAACTCCATTATGAAATAACTTTGAAGATAATAAAGGATAATTGTTCATCCAGTGCCTGTGCCATTTCCTATTATTGCTCTTGTTACTAAAAAAATAAATCTTGGCGGTAATAATCAAAATCTTAAATTATTATATCTGGAATTCATAATATTATTGGTATTAAATAATTAACAAATCCTATTATTGCAGATATAATAAAATAAAATTATTACTATAGCATGTATTGTTTCAATTGAATTATAAATATGTTCATTTCCTAAAATTAATCCTACACCTCTTAACTCAAATCGAATTAATATTGATAAAGTAAATCCAAAAAATTCAGCTCATAATACAAAAATTAAATATAAGATACCAATAATTTTATGATTGGTAGAATACAATAATTTACTCATTTTAATTTTATATAGTTTAAATGAAAACACTATATTTTCAATATAAAATTAATTAAATTTCAATTTATAAAATTTTATTTTAAAAAAATTTATATTATCATAATATCTTCAATACTATATTTTAAACTTAAACTATTTAAATTTGTAAAAATTTAAATAATATTGATATCATTATTATTACCGCTAATAATATAATCGTATAATTTTTATTTAATTCACTATATTCCTTTATTTCTTAAGATATTAAGAAATTAAATTTTTAAATAAATATTAACGAATAATAAATTATTTTATTTATAATAATATCTATATATAAATCCTTAAATGAATTAATAGTTATTTCATTTATTTATTGATAGTTATTAATTTAAAAAAAATATTAATTTTGTAAATTAAAAAAAAATCATAAATTTATATCATTAATCACCAAAATTAATATTTTAAATTAAACTATTTCTTGAATTAAATAAAATGAAAATAATATTTTCTAATTAATTAATAATATTAAATTGCACCAAATGTATTATAATAATATGCCCTAAAACAATACAATTTAATAAAATCAAGTAAATCAAGTCGAATTTTCACTGACATTGAAAAATATTGTTGAATACTCTTTAGTTTATAGCTAATAATATCAAATGAATTCATATATTTCATAATAGAAAATAAATGATAACAAATTTAAACTATTTCTTAACTATAAATTTGAATTATTTTATAACCTAAGCCAATATTAACAACTGAAAAGTAACAAATCATAAGAGTTAATAAATAAATTCATAGTATATACAATTTCTTGATAATAAAGTTGAATTTATATTAATTTAGTTTTAATAATAAATACAGAAAAAGCAAATCATAAAATCCAACACAGAATGTCGAATTTCCTCTTTTTATTGATTCTAAGGTTAAATTGCTTTAAATGTATAATAATGATAAGACCTAAAGTAAACAATCTTTTAAAATCAACTAAATCAAGTCGAATATTTGCTAACCTTTAATAATATTGTTAAAAACTATTAATTGTATAGCTAATAATATGAAATAAATGCATATAATTCACATAAGAATATAAAGAATATCAAATTTAAACTATTTCTTAACTATAATGTTGAATTATTTTAAAATGTATATCTCATATTAACAACTGAAATGTAACATATCATAAAAGTTAATAAATAAATTCAAAGTATATACGATCACTTGATAATCATGTTGAAATTGAATTAATTTAGTGTTAATGTTAACTACAGAAAAAGCAAATCATAAAGTTCAACACAGAGTGTCAAATTTCCTCTTCTTCTTGATTATTATGTTAACTTGCTCCAAATGTATAATAATAATATGCCCTAAAACAATACAATTTGATAAATTCAAGTAAATCAAGTCGAATTTTTACTGACCTTGACAAATACTGTTGAATACGCTCTAATTTATAGCGAATAATATCAAATAAATGCATATAATTCACATAATAAAATAAAAAATAATAAATTTAAACTATTTCTTAACTATAAATTTGAATTATTTTAAAAAGTATATCTAATATTAAAAACTGAAATGTAATATATCATAAAAGTTAATAAATAAATTCAATGTATATACAATTCCCTGATAATAAAGATGAATTTATATTAATTTAGTGTTAATATTTACTACAGAAAAAGCAAATCATAATATCCAACACAGAATGTCGAATTTCCTCTTTTTATTGATTATAATGTTAAATTGCTCCAAATGTAAAATAATAATATGCCCTAGAACAATATAATTTAATAAAATCCACGAAATCATGTAAAATTTTCACTCACCTTGAAAAATATTGTTAAAAACTATGAACTGTAGAGCTAATAATATCAAATAAATGCATATAATTCACATAAGAAAATAAAGAATATCAAATTTGAACTGTTTCTTAAATATAATGTTGAATTATTTTAAAATGTATATCTAATATTAATACCTCAAATGTAACATATCTTAAAAGTTAATAAATAAATTCAACTTATATACAAATCCTTGACAATAAAGTTGAATTTATATTAATTTAGAGTTAATATTAACTACAGAAAAAGCAAATCTTAAAATCTTACACAGAATGTCGAATTTCCTACTTTTATTGATTATAATGTTTAATTGCTCCATATGTAAAATAATAATATGCCCTAGAACAATATAATTTAATAAAATCCACGAAATCATGTCAAATTTTCACTAACCTAGAACAATATTGTTGAATACTATCAAATGGATAGCTAATAATATAAAATAAGTGCATATTTCACATAAGAATATAAAGAACATAAAATTTATACTATTTCTTAATATTACAGTTGAATTATTTTAAAATATAAAGCTAATATTAACAACTGAAAATAAAAAAACATAGAAGAACCTAAATAAAATCAAATTTAGTACGATTAATTGATAATAAAATTGAATTAAGTATAATGTACTGTTAATATTAACTACAGAAAAAGAAATTCTTAAAGCCCAACATAGAATGTCACATTGTCATTATTTTTTGATAATAATATTAAATTACACCAAATGTATAATAATAATATGACCAAAAACAATATAATTAAACAAAATACACTAAATCATGTCAAATTTACACTAACGGGGAAAAATATTGCTGAATACTTTCAAATGTATAGCTAATAATAACATATAAATGCATATATCTCTCATAAGAATATAAACAATATCAAATTTAAACAAATTCTTAACTATAATGTAGAATTACTTTAAAATGTAAATCTAATATTAACAACTAAAACGTAACAAATCATAAAATATAATAAATAAATTCAAATTATATGCAATTCCGTGATAATAAAGTTGAAGTCATTTTAATTTATTGTTAACATTAACTAAAGAATAAACAAATCATAAAATCCAACACAGAATGACAAATTACTTCTTTTTCTTGAAAAAAATGTTAAACTGCTCCAAATGCATAATAATAAAGTTACCTAGAACAATATAAATAAGTAATATCCTCTAAATAAAGTCAAATTTACATTAACCTTGAAGAATATTGTTGAATACTATAAAATGTATGCCTAATAATAACAAATAATTGCATATAATTCACATAAAAATTAAAGAATATCAAACTTAAATTATTTCTTAACTATAATATGGCATTATTTCAAAATATAAAGCTAATATTAACAACTGGAAAGTTACATATCATAAAATATAATGAAGAAATTAAAATTAAATACAATATTTTGATAATACAGGTGAATTTATAATAATGTACTGCAAATATTAACTACAGAAAAAGATATTCATAAGCCCAATATAGAATGTCACATTGTCACTATTTCTAGATAATAATATTAAATTGCACAAAATGTATAATAAGAATATGCCCTAAAACAATACAATTTAATAAAATCAAGTAAATCAGGTTGAATTTACACTGACCTTGAAAATTATTGTTAAATATTCTCTAATTTATAGCTAGTAATATCAAAATAATTCATATAATTCATACTGGAAAGTAAAGAATTTCAAATTTATACTATTTCTTAACTATAAAGTTGAATTATTTTAAAATCTAAAGCTAATATTAGCAACTGAAAAGTAACAAATCATAAGAGTTAATAAATAAAGTCAAATTATATACAATTCCTTGATAAGAAAGTTGAATTTATATCAATTTAGTGATAATATTAACTACAGAATAAGCATATCATAAAATTCAAAACAGAATGTCACATTTCCTCTTTTTCTTGATAATAATGTTAAATTGCTCCAAATGTATAATAATAATATTCCCTAAAACAATACAATTTAATAAAATCAACTAAATCAATTCGAATTTTCACTGACATTGAAAAATATTGTAAAAACTATCAAATGTATATCTAATAATGTCAAATATATGCATATTATTCACATAAGAAAATAAAGAAAATCAAATTTATACACTTTATTAGCAATAAAGTTGAATTATTTTGAAATTTGAAGCTAATATTTACAATTGAAATGTAACAAATCATAAAAGTTAATCAATAAATTCAAAGTATATACAATTCCTTGATTATAAAGTTGAATTTACATTAATTCAGTGTTAATATTAACTACAGAAAAAGCAAATCTCAAAATCCAACAATGTTTGTTAAATTGCATCTTTTTCTTGATAATAATGTTAAATTGCTCAAAATTTATAATAATAATATGCCCTAGAACAATATATTTAATAAAATCAAGTAAATAAAGTCGAATTTTCTCTGACATTGAAAAATATTATTGAATATTCTCTAATTTATAGCTAGAAATATCAAATAAATTTATATAATTCACAATAGAAAATATAGAATATCAAATTGAAATTATTTGTTTATTATAAAGTTAAATTATTTTAAAATCTAAAGCTATTATTAACAACTGAAAAGTAACAAATCATAAGTATTAATGAATAAATTCAAAGTATATACAATTCCTTGATAATAAAGTAGAATTTATATTAATTTACTGCTAATATTAACTACAGAAAAAGCCAATAATAAAATCCAACACAGAATATCTAATTTCCTCTTTTTATTGATTATAATGTTAAATTGCACCAAATGTATCATAATAACATGGCCCAAAACAGTATAATTTAATAAAATCCACGAAATCATGTCAAATTGTCACTAACATTGAAAATATTGTTAAAAGCTATCATATGTTTAGCTAATAATATCAAAGAAATGCATATAATTCACATTATAAAATAAAGAATATCAAATTTGAACTATTTCTTAACTATAAAGTTGAATTATTTTAAAATGTATATCTAATATTAAAAACTGAAATGTAACATATCTTAAAGTTAATAAATAAATTCAACTTATATACAAATCCTTGACAATAAAGTTGAATTTATATTAATTTAGAGTTAATATTAACTACAGAAAAAGCAAATCTTAAAATCCTACACAGAATGTCGAATTTCCTACTTTTATTGATTATAATGTTAAATTGCTCCAAATGTAAAATAATAATATGCCCTAGAACAGTATAATTTAATAAAATCCACAAAATCATCTCAAATTTTCACTAGCCTTGAAAAATATTGATAAAAACTATGACATGTAGAGCTATTAATATCAAATAAATGCATATAATTCACATAAGAATATAAAGAATATCAAATTTAAACACTTTATTAACTATAAAGTTGAATTGTTTTAAAATCTAAAGCTAATATTAACAACTGTAAAGTAACAAATCAAAGAGATAATAAATAAATTCGTAGTTTATACAACTCCTTGATAATAAAGATAAATTTATATTAATTTAGTGTTGATATTAACTACAGAAAAAGCAAATAATAAAATTCAACACAGAATGTCGCATTTCCTCTTTTTATTTATTATAATGTTAAATTGCTCCAAATGTATAATAATAATAAGCCCTGAAACAAAACAATTTTTTAAAATCAACTAAATCAATTCGAATTTTCACTAACATTGAAAAATAATGTTGAAAACTATCAAATGTATAGCGAATAATATCAAATAAATGCATATATTTGACATAAGAAAATAAAGAATATCAAATTTAAACTATTTCTTAACTATAAAGTTGAATTGTTTTAAAATATAAAGCTAATATTAACAACTGAATAGTAACAAATCATAAAAGTTAATGAATAAATTCAAAGTATATACAATTCCTTGATAATAAAGTTGAATTTATATTAATTTAGTGTTAATATTAACTACAGAAAGAGCAAATCATAAAATCCAATACAGAATATCGATTTTCCTCTTTTTATTGATTATAATGTTAAATTGCGCCAAATGTATAATAATAACATGCCCCAAAACAGTATAATTTAATATAATCCACGAAATCATGTGAAATTGTCACTAACCTTGAAAAATATTGTTAAAAGCTATCAAATGTTTAGCTAATAATATCTAATAAATGCATATAATTCACATAAGAAAATAAAGAATATCAAATTTAAACCATTTATTAACAAAAAAGTTGAATTGTTTTAAAATCTAAAGCTAATATTAACAATTGAAAAGTAACAAATCAAAGAGTTAATGAATCAATTCAAAGTATATACAATTTCTTGATAATAAAGATGAATTTATATTAATTTACTGTTAATTTTTACTACAGATAAAGCAAATCATAATATCCAACACAGAATGTCGAATTTCCTCTTTTTATAGATTATAATGTTAAATTGCTCCAAATGTATAATAATAATATGCCCTAAGACAATACAATTTAATAAAATCACCTAAATCAATTCGAATTTTCACTGACCTTGAAGAATATTCTTAAAAACTATCAAATGTATAGCTATTAATATCAAATAAACGCATATAATTCACATAAGAAAATAAAGATTATCATATTTAAACTATTGCTTAACTATAAAGTTGAATTATTTAAAAATGTATATCTAATATTAAAAACTGAAATGTAATTTATCATAAATGTTAATAAATAAATTTAATGTTTATACAATTCCCTGATAATAAAGATGAATTTATATTAATTTAGTGTTAATATTTACTACACAAAAAGCAAATCATAATATCCAACACAGAATGTCGAATTTCCTCTTTTTATTGATTATAATGTTAAATTGCTCCAAATGTAAAATAATAATATGCCCTAGAACAATATAATTTAATAAAATCCACGAAATCATGTATAATTTTCACTAACCTTGAAAAATATTGTTAAAAACTAACAAATGTATAGCTAATAATATCAAATAAATGCATATAATAGACATAAGAAAATAAAAAATATTAAATTTAAACTATTTCTTAACTATAAATTTGAATTATTTTAAAATGTATATCTAATATTAAAAACTGAAATGTTATATATCATAAAAGTTAATAAATAAATTCAAATTTTATACAACTCCTTGATAATAAAGTTGAATTTATATTAATTTAGTGTTAATATTAACTACAGAAAAAGCAAATCATAAAATCCTACACAGAATGCCGAATTTCCTCTTTTTATTAATTAAAATGTTAAATTGGTCCAAATGTAAAATAATAATATGCCCTAGAACAGTATAATTTAATAAAATCCACGAAATCATGTCAAATTTTCACTAATCTTGAAAAATATTGTTAAAAACTATCAAATGTAGAGCTAAAAATATTAAATAAATGCATATAATTCACATAAGAATATAAAGAATATCAAATTTAAACACTTTATTAACTATAAAGTTGAATTGTTTTAAAATCTAAAGATAATATGAGCAACTGAAAATTAACAAATCATAAGTGTTAATAAATAAATTCAAAGTATATACAAAATCTTGATAGTAAAGTTGAATTTATATTAATTTAGTGTTCATATTAACTACACAAAAAGCCAATAATAAAATCCAACACAGAATATCTAATTTCCTCTTTTTATTGATTATAATGTTAAATTGCTCAAAATGTATAATAATAATATGCCTTAAACAAAACTATTCAATAAAATCAACTAAATCAATTCGAATTTACACAGACCTTGAAAAATATTGATGAATACTCTCTAATTTAAAGCTAATAATATCAAATGAATGCATATAATTCACAATAGAAAATAAAGAATATCTAATTGAAATTATTTGTTAACTATAAAGTAGAATTATTTTAAAATCTAAAGCTAATATTAACAACTGAAAAGTAACAAATCATAAGAGTTAATAAATAAATTTAAAGTATATACAATTCCATGTTAATAAAATTGAATTTATATTAATTTAGTGTTAATATTAACTACAGAGAACGCAAATCATAAAATCCAATATAGAATTTCAAATTTTCTCATTTTCTTGATTATTATTTTAAATGGCTTAAAATGTCTAATAATAATATGCCCTAAAACAAAACAATTTAATAAAATCAACTAAATCAATTCGAATTTTCACTGACCTTGAAAAATACTGTTAAAAACTATCAAATGTATAGCTAATAATATCAAATAAATACATATAATTTACATAAGAAAATAAAGATTATCATATTTAAACTATTTCTTAACTATATAGTTGAATTATTTTAGAATGTATATCTAATATTAATAACTGAAATTTAATATATCATAAAAGTTAATAAATAGATTCAATGTATATACAATTCCTTGATAATAAATATGAATTTATATTAATTTAGTGTTAATATTTACTTCAGAAAAAGCAAATCATAATATCCAAAACAGAATGTCAAATTTCCTCTTTTTCTTGATTATAATATTAATTTGCTCCAAATGTATAATAATAATATACTCTAAAACAATAAAATTTAATAAAATCAACAAAATCAAGCCGAATTTCACTGACCTTGAAAAATATAGTTGAATACTCTCTAATTTATAGATAGCGATATCAAATAAATGCATATAATTCACAATAGAAAATAATGAATAACAAATTTAATCTATTTCTTAATAATAAAGTTGAATTATTTTAAAATCTAAAGCTAATATTAACAATTGAAAAGTAACAAATCAAAGAGTTAATGAATAAATTCAAAGTATATACAATTTCTTGATAATAAAGAAGAATTTATATTAATTTAGTGTTAATATTTACTACAGAAAAAGCAAATCATAAAATTCAACACAGTATGTCGAATTTCCACGTTTTATTGATAATAATGTCAAATTCCTCCAAATGTATAATAATAATATGCCCTAATACAGTATAATTCAATGAAATCAACGAAATCAAGTCGAGTTTCACTGACCTTGAAAAATAGTTTTAAAAACTATCAAATGAATGCATATAATTCACAATAGAAAATAAAGAATATCTAATTGAAATTATTTGTTAACTATAAAGTAGAATTATTTTAAAATCTAAAGCTAATATTAACAACTGAAAAGTAACAAATCATAAGAGTTAATAAATAAATTTAAAGTATATACAATTCCATGTTAATAAAATTGAATTTATATTAATTTAGTGTTAATATTAACTACAGAGAACGCAAATCATAAAATCCAATATAGAATTTCAAATTTTCTCATTTTCTTGATTATTATTTTAAATGGCTTAAAATGTCTAATAATAATATGCCCTAAAACAAAACAATTTAATAAAATCAACTAAATCAATTCGAATTTTCACTGACCTTGAAAAATACTGTTAAAAACTATCAAATGTATAGCTAATAATATCAAATAAATACATATAATTTACATAAGAAAATAAAGATTATCATATTTAAACTATTTCTTAACTATATAGTTGAATTATTTTAGAATGTATATCTAATATTAATAACTGAAATTTAATATATCATAAAAGTTAATAAATAGATTCAATGTATATACAATTCCTTGATAATAAATATGAATTTATATTAATTTAGTGTTAATATTTACTACAGAAAAAGCAAATCATAATATCCAAAACAGAATGTCAAATTTCCTCTTTTTCTTGATTATAATATTAATTTGCTCCAAATGTATAATAATAATATACTCTAAAACAATAAAATTTAATAAAATCAACAAAATCAAGCCGAATTTCACTGACCTTGAAAAATATAGTTGAATACTCTCTAATTTATAGATAGCGATATCAAATAAATGCATATAATTCACAATAGAAAATAATGAATAACAAATTTAATCTATTTCTTAATAATAAAGTTGAATTATTTTAAAATCTAAAGCTAATATTAACAATTGAAAAGTAACAAATCAAAGAGTTAATGAATAAATTCAAAGTATATACAATTTCTTGATAATAAAGAAGAATTTATATTAATTTAGTGTTAATATTTACTACAGAAAAAGCAAATCATAAAATTCAACACAGTATGTCGAATTTCCACGTTTTATTGATAATAATGTCAAATTCCTCCAAATGTATAATAATAATATGCCCTAATACAGTATAATTCAATGAAATCAACGAAATCAAGTCGAGTTTCACTGACCTTGAAAAATAGTTTTAAAAACTATCAAATGTATAGCTAATAATGTCAAATATATGATTATAATTCACATAAGAAAATAAAGAATATCAAATTTGGACTATTTTTAAATATAAAGTAGAATTATTTTAAAACCTAAAGCTAATATTAACAACTGTAAAGTAGCAAATCAAAGATTTAATAAATAAATTCAAAGTATATATAACTACTTGATAATAATGTTGAATTTATATGAATTTTGTGTTAATATTAACTACAGAAAAAGCAAATCATAATATCCAACACAGAATGTCAACTTTCTACTTTTTCCTGATAATAATGTTAATGTGCACCAAATGTATAATAATAATATGCCACAAAACATTATAATTTAATAAAATCCACCATATCATGTCAAATTTCCTCTAACCTTGAAAAATATTGTTGAATACTATCAAGTTTATAGCTAATAATATCAAATGAATACATATAATTCAAATAAGAAAATAAAGATTATCAAATTCAAACACTTTATTAACTCTAAAGTTGAATTGTTTTAAAATCTAAGTCTAATATTAACAAGTGAAATGTAACAAATCATATGAGATTTTAAATAAGTTCAAAGTATATACAATTCCTTGATAATAAAGTAGAATTTATATTAATTTAGTGTTAATATTAACTACAGAAAAAGCCAATAATAAAATCCAACACAGAATTTCTATTTTCCACTTTTTATTGATTATAATGTTAACTTGCTCCAAATGTATAATAATAATAAGCCCTAAAACAAAATAATTTTTCAAAATCAACTAAATCAATTCGAATTTTCACTAACATTGAAAGATAATGTTGAAAACTATCAAATTTATTGCTAATAATATCAAATAAATGCAAATAATTGACATAAGAAAATAATGAATATCAAATTTAAACTATTTCTTAACTATAAAGTTGAATTGTTTTTAAATATAAAGCTAATATTAACAACAGAAAAGTATCAAATCATAAGAGTTAATAAATAAATTCAAAGTATATACAATTCCTTGATTATAAAGTTGAATTTACATTAATTCAGTGTTAATATTAACTACAGAAAAAGCAAATCTTAAAATCCAACACAGAATGTCAAATTGCCTCTTTTTCTTGATAATAATGTTAAATTGCTCCAAATGTATAAAAATAATAAGACCTAAAACAATACAATTTAATAAAATCAACTTAATCAAGTCGAATTTTCACTGACATTGAAAAATATTGTTGAATACTCTCTAATTTATAGATACTAATATCATGTAAATGCATTTAATTCACAGTAAAAAATAAAGAATATCAAATTTAAACTATTTCTTAACTATAAAGTTGAATTGTTTTAAAATCTGATGCTAATATTAACAACTGAAAATTAACAAATCATAAGTGTTAATGAATAAATTCAAAGTATATACAATTCCTTGATAATAAAGTTGAATTTATATTAATTTAGTGTTAGTATTGACTACAGAAAAAACAAATCAAAATATCCAACACAGAATGTCAAATTTCCTCTTTTTATTGATTATAATGTTCAATTGCTCCGAATGTATAATAATAATATGCCCTAAAACAATACAATTTAATAAAAGCAACTAAATCAATTCGAATTTTCACAGACCTTGAAAAATATTGTTGAATATTCTCTAATTTATAGCTAGAAATATCATATAAATTTATATAATTCACAATAGAAAATAAAGTATATCAAATTGAAATTATTTGTTATCTATAAAGTAGAATTATTTTAAAATCTAAAGCTAATATTAACAACTGATAAGTAACAAATCATAAGAGTTAATATATAAATTTAAAGTATAAACAATTCCTTGATAATGAAATTGAATTTATATTAATTTGGTGTTAATATTAAATACAGAAAAAGCAAATCATAAAATCCAAACAGAATGTTAAATTGCCTCTTTTTCTTGATAATAATGTTAAATTGCTCCAAATGTATAATAATAATATGCCCTAAAACAATAAAATTTAATAAAATCATTAAGTCAAGTCAATATTTCACTGACATTGAAAAATATTGTTGAATATTCTCTAATTTATAGCTAGTAATATCAAACAAATGCATATAATTCACAATATAAAATAAAGAATATCAAATGTAAACTATATCTTAACTATAAAGTTGAATTGTTTTAAAATCTAAAGCTAATATTAACAACTGAAAAGTAATATATCATAAGAGTTAATAAATAAAGTCAAAGTATATATAATTCCTTGATAATAAAGTTGAATTAATATTAATTTACTGTTAATATTAACTACAGAATAAGCAAATCATAAAAATCAAAACAGAATGTCATATTTCATATTTTTCTTGATAATAATGTTAAATTGCTCCAAATGTTGAATAATAACATGCCCAAAACAGTATAATTTAATAAAATCCACGAAATCATGTGAAATTGTCTCTAACCTTTATAAATATTGTTAAAAGCTATCAAATGTTTAGCTAATAATATCAAATGAATGCATATAATTCACAATAGAAAATAAAGCATACAAATTGGAATTATTTGTTAACTATAAAGTAGAATTATTTTAAAATCTAAAGCTAATATTAACTACTGAAAAGTTACAAATCATAAGAGTTAATAAATAAATTTAAAGTATATACAATTCCTTGATGATAAAGTTGAATTTATATTAATTCAGTGTTAATATTAACGACAGAAAAAGCAAATCATAAAATCCAACACAGAATGTCTAATTTTCTCTTTTTATTGATTATAATGTTAAATTGCTCCAAATGTATAATAATAATATGCCCTAAAACAATAAAATTTAATAAAATCAAGTAAATCAAGTCGAATTTTTACAGACCTTGAAAAATATTGTTGAATACTCTCTAATTTATAGCTAATTATATCAATGAATGCATATAATTCACAATAGAAAATAAAGTATATCAAATTGAAATTATTTGTTAACTATAAAGTAGAATTATTTTAAAATCTAAAGCTAATATTAACAACTGAAAAGTAACAAATAATATAAGTTAATAAATAAAATTAAAGTATATACAATTCCTTGATAATAAAGTAGAATTTATATTAAATTAGTGTTAATATTAACTAAAGATAACGCAAATCATAAAATCCAACAAAGAATGTCAAATTTCCTCTTTTTCTTGATTATAATGTTAAATTGCACCAAATGTAAAATTATCATATGCCCTAGAACAGTATAATTTAATAAAATCCACGAAATTATGTCAAATTATCACTAACCTTGAAAAGTATTGTTAAAACCTATGAAATATAGAGCTAATAATATCAAATAAATGCATATAAATCACATAAAAATATAAAGAATATCAAATTTAAACACTTTATTAAATATAAAGTTGAATTTTTTAAAAACTAAAGCAAATATTAACAAATGAAAAGTAACAAATCATAAGAGTTAATAAATAAGTTCAAAGTATATACAATTCCTTGATAATGAAGTTGAATTTATATTAATTTGGTGTTAATATTAAATACAGAAAAAGCAAATCATAAAATTCAACACAGAATTTTGAATTTCCTCTTTTTCTTGATAATAATGTTAAATTGCACCAAATGTAAAATTATAACATGGCCCAAAACAGTATAATTTAATAAAATCCACCAAATCATATCAAATTTTCACTAACCTTGAAAAATATTTTTAAAAACTATCAAATGTATAGCTAATAATATCAAATAAGTGCATATAATTGACATAAGAAAATAAAAAATATCAAATTTAAACACTTTATTAACTATAAAGTTGAATTGTTTTATAATGTGAAGCTAATATTAACAACTGTAAAGTAACAAATCAAAGAGTTAATAAATAAATTCAAAGTATATACAACTCCTTGATAATAAAGTTGAATTTATATTAATTTAGTATTAATATTAACTACAGAGGACTCAAATCATAAAATCCAATACAGAATGTCAAATTTTCTCATTTTCTTGATTATAATGTTAAATTGCTCGAAATGTATTATAATAATATGTCCTAAAACAAGACAATTTAATAAAATCAACTAAATCTATTCGAATTTTCACTGACCTTGAAAAATATTGTTAAAAGCTATCAAATGTTTAGCTAATAATAACAAATAAATGCATATAATTCACATAAGAAAATAAAGAATATCAAATTTTAACTATTTCTTAAATATAATGTTGAACTCAAATGTAACATATCTCAAAAGTTAATAAATAAATACAAATTATATACAACTCCTTGATAATAAAGTTGAATTTATATTAATTTAGTTTTAATATTGAGTACAGAAATAGCAAATCATAAAATCCAATACAGTATGTCAAATTTCAACTTTTTCTTGATTATAACGTTAAATTGCTGCAAATGTATAATAATATTATGCCCCAAAACAAACTAATTTAATAAAATTTACCAATCATGTCAAATTTTCAATAACCTTGAAAAATAATGTTGAAAACTATCAAATGTATAGATAATAATATCAAATAAATGCATATAATTCACAATAGAAAATAAAGAATATCAAATTTAAACACTTTATTAACTATAAAGTTGAATTCATTTAAAATCTAAAGCTAATATTAACAACTGTAAAGTAACAAATCAAAGAGTTTATAAATACATTCAATGTATATACAATTCCTTGATAATAAAGATTAATTTATATTAATTTAGTGTTAATATTTAATATAGAAAAAGCAAATCATATTATCCAACATAGAATGTCGAATTTCCTCTTTTTATTGATTATAATGTTCAATTGCTACACATATATAATTAGAATATGCCCCAAAACAATACAATTTAATAAAATCAAATAATTTGAGTCGAATTTTCACTGTACTTGAATAATATTGTTGAATACTCTCTAATTTAATGCTAATAATATCAAATGAATGCATATAATTCACAATAGAAAATAAAGTTTATTTAATTGAAATTATTTGTTAACTATAAAGTAGAATTATTTTAAAATCTAAAGCTAATATTAACCACTGAAAAGTAACAAATCATAAGAGTTAATAAATAAATTTAAAGTTTATACAATTCCTTGATAATAAAGTTGAATTTATATTAATTTAGTGTTAATATTAACTACAGAGAACGCAAATCATAAAATCCAATACAGAATGTCAAATTTTCTCATTTTCTTGATTATCATCTTAAATGGCTTTAAATGTATAAAAATAATGTGCCCTAAAACAATACAATAAATACAATACAATACAATTAATAAAATCAACTAAATCAAATCGAATTTTCACTGACATTGAAAAATATTGTTATAAACTATCAAATGTATATCTAATTATGTCAAATATATGCATATAATTCACATAAGAAAATAAAGAATATCAAATTTAAACTGTTTCTTAACTATAAAGTGGAACTATTTTGAAAATGTAAAGCTTATATTAACAACTGAGAAGTAACAAAACATAAAATATAATAAATAAATTCTAATTATATGCATTTCCATGAAAATATAGGAGAATTTATTTTAATTTATTCTCAATATTAACTAAAGAAAAAGCTAATCATAAAACCAAATATATAATGCCCATTGCCACTATTTCTTGATAATAATGTTAAATTTCTCCAAATATATAATAATAATATGCCCTAAAACAATATGATTTAATAAAATCTACTAAATAACGTCAGATTTACGCTAACCTTGAAAAATATTGTTGAATACTATCAAATGTATAGCTAATAATAACAAATAGACACATACAATTTACATAAGCAAATAAAGAAGATCAAATTAAAACTATTTTTTAACTATAATGTTGAATTATTTTAAAATGTGAAGCTAATATTAACAACTGAAAACAAAACAAATCACAAAATATAGTAAATTCTTTTCAAATTATATGAAATTCCTTGATAAACTTGAATTTATTTTAATTGATTGTTAATATTAACTAATGAAAAAGCAAATCATAAAACCCAACACAGAATGTCAAATTGCCACTATTTCATTATAATAATGTTATGTTGCTCTAAATATAGAATAATAATATGCACTAGAACAATATAATTAAACAAAATCCACTAATCAATTCAAATATGCATTAACCTTGAAAAATATTGTTGAATATTATCAAATGGATGACTAATAATAACAAATACATGCATATAATGCATAAAAGATTATAAAGAATAACAAGTTTATACTATTTATAACTATCATGTAGAATTATTTTAAAATGTAAAGCTAATATTAACAACTCAAAAGTAACAAATCATAAAATATAATAAATAAACTCAAATTATATGCAATTCCATGGTAATAAAGTTGAATTTTTTTTATTTATTGTCAATATTAACTACAGAAAAAGCAAATCATAAATCCCAACACAGAACGTCAAATTGCCTCTTATTCTTGATATTAATGTTAAATAGCTCAAAATGGATAATAATAATATGCCCTAAAACAATATAATTTAATAAAATCCACTAAATAAAGACAAATTTACAGTATCCTTGAAAAATATTGTTGAATACTATTAAATGTATAGCTAATAATAACAAATAATTGCATATAATCACAGAGTTAAATAATGAATATCAAATCTAAACTGTTTCTTGACTATAAAGTTGAATTATTTTAAAATGTGAAGCTAATATTAACAACTGAAATGTAACTATTCAGTTGTTAATATTAGCTTCACATTTTAAATTAATACAACTTTATAGTTAAGAAATAGTTTAAATTTCATATTCTTTCTTATGTGAATTATATGCATTTATTTCATGTTATTGACTATACATTTGATAGTATTCAACAATATTTTACAAGGTTAGTGAAAATTTTACATTATTTATTCAATTTTATTTAATTATATTATTCTAGGACACATAATTATGATACATTTGGAGCAATATAACATTATTAACAAGAAAAAGAGGCAATTTGAGTTACTGTAATGTGTTTTATTATTTGCTTTTTCTCTATTTAATATTAACAATACATTCACATTTATAAAACATTATTATCATGGAATTGTATATAATTTTAATTCTTGTATTATCTTTTACATTTTGTTGTATTTCAGTTGTTAATATTAGCTTTCCATTTTAAAATAATTCAAATTTATAGTTAAGAATTTGTTTAAATTTGATATTCTTTATATTCTTATGTGAATTATATGCATTTATTTGATATTATTAGCTCTATATTTCATAGTTTTTAACAATATTTTTCTAGGATAGTGAAAATTTGATATGATTTCGTGGATTTTATTAAATTATATTGTTCTAGGGCATATTATTACTTTACATATGGAGCAATTAAACATTATAATCATTAAAAGGAGGAAATTCGACATTCTGTGTAGGATTTTATGATTTGCTTTTTGTTTGATATTAAAAAGTATTTGTTTGTGTATTTTGTTTGATAAAATTTGATATTCTTTGTTTTCTTATGTCAATTATATTAATTTATTTGTTTTTGTTAGCTATACATTTGATAGTATTAAACAAGATTTTTCAAGGTCAGTCAAAATTTGACATGATTTAGTGGATTTTATAAAATTATATTGTTTTAGGGCATATTATTAGTATACATTTGGTGCAATTTATCATTTTTGTCAAAAAAAAGAGGCATTTTGACATTCCGTAACTGGTTTTATGATTTGCTTTTTCTGTAGTTCATATTAACAATAAATTAATATAAATTCAACTTTATTATAAAAGAATTGTATATAATTTGAATTTATTTTTTAACTTTAAAGATTTGTTACTTTTCATTTGTTAATATTATTATTAGATTTTGAAATAATTCAATTTTATAGTTAAGAAATAGTTTAAATTTGATATTCTTTATGTTCTATTGTGAATTATATGCATTTATTTGATATTATAAGTTATACATTTGTTAGTATTCAACAATATTTTTCAAGGCTAGTGTAAATTCGACTTGATTTAGTTGATTTTCTTAAATTCTATCGTTTTCGGGCAAATTATTATTATACATTTGAAGCAATTTAACATTATTATAAAAAAAATGAGGCAATTTGAAATTTAGCGTTGGATTTTAGATTTGCTTTTTCTGTAGTAAATACTAACACTAAACTAATATAAGTTAGACTTTATTATCAAAGTATTGTATATAATTTGAATTTATTTATTATGTTTTATCACTTGCTGCAATTCAGTTGTTAATATTAGCTTTACATTTTAAAATAATTCAACTTGATAGTTAAGAAATTGTTTCAATTTGATGTTCTTTAATTTCTTATGTGAATTATATACATTTATTTGTAATTGTTAACTATAAATTTGATAGTATTCAACAATATTTTTTATGTTGAGTATAAATTTGACTATATTTATTGGATTTTAATTAATTATTTTGTATAATTTTATTTAATTATAATGTATAATTTTATTTTATTATATTGTATAATTTTATTTACTTATATTTTAATTATATTCAACTTTATTATGTTTCATAATCATTATCGTTTCAATATTATTAACCGTTAGTATTAACCGATAATAATAGTGCCGTAATCAGCAGTTAACAATAAGAACCAATATGGTCCGTTAACAGCCGTTAACAATAAGGGCCAATAAGGCCGTTAACAATAATGCCTATAACGGCCGTTGCCAAAAAGGCTGTTAACTGTATTGCCGTTAATGGCCGTTAAAAATAATGCCGTTAACGATCGTTTACAATATTGGCCAATAAGGGCCATTAACAATAAGGACCAATAAGGGCCAGTAAGGGTCGTTAACAATAAGGACCAATAAGGGCCGTTAACAATAAGGACCAATAAGGGCCGCTAACAATAAGGGCTGCTACGAATGAGGGCCTCTAACAATTAGGGCCAAGAGGTGCCACTAACAATAAGAGCAAATAAGTGCCGCTAACAAGAAGGGCCAATAATGGCCGTTAAAAATAAGAGCCAAAAAGGGCCACTAACAATAAGTGCCAAAAAGGTCCGTTAAAAATAAGGGCCATTTAGGGCCACTAACAATAAGGGCCAAATAGGGTCGTTAAAATAAGTGTCATTAAAAATAAGAGCCAAAAAGTGCCGGTAACAATAAGGGCCAAAATGGCCACTAACAATAAGGCCAAAAACGCCGTTAAAAATAAGGGCCAATTAGGGCCACTAACAATAAGGGCCAAATAGGGCCATTAAAAATAAGGGCCAAAAAGTGACGCTAACAATAAGGGCCGTTAAAAATAAGGGCCAAATGGGCCACTAACAATAAGGGCCAAAAAGGGCCGTTAAAAATAAGGGCCAAAAAGGACCACTAACAATAAAGGCCGTTAAAAATAAGGGCCAAAAAGGGCCACTAGCAATAAGGGCCAAAAAGGGCCTTTTAAAATAAGGCCAAAAAGGGCCGCAAATAATAAGGGCCAAAAAGGGCCGTCAAAAATAAGGGCCGAAAAGGGCCAAAAAGGACCGTTAAAAATAAGTTCCAAAAAGGGCAACTTACAATAAGGGCAAAAAAAGGGTCGCTGACAATAAGGGCCAAGAAGGGCCTTTATCTAATAGGGCCATTAACGGCCGTTTAACAATAAGGGCCCCTTAGGGCCGTTAACAATAATTCCATTAATGGCCAATGCCAATAACGATCATTGCCGATAATGAAAAGAATAAATCATATAAACCAATAAAGAAATTTAAATTTGCAATATACCATCATAATAATGTAATCATTTTTCAAATGTATAGCTATCATGAATTAGAGAAAATTTATAAATCATAAAAGTCAATATATATACTCAAATAATCTATATTTCTTAATTATAATATAATCATTTTTCAAACGTATAGACTTTATAAATAACTGAAAAATGATAAACCATTGAAGCCAATAAACAAAACCAAATTTTATACAATTCGTTGTAATAATGTTGAAATCACTTTATTGTATACATAACAGAGCCATAGAATAATAATTATATTTAAAATTTTTTTATATTTTTCAAATTTATATATTTTTTGATAATAATGTTAATTTGCTTCAAATATATAAATAATATAATTTATTGTAATTATATAAATAAAGTTAAATTACGCACTTGCTTGAATATAGGAATTGTATCAAATGTAGAGCTAATAAAAAACATTGATAACATATAATTCGCATAAGTCGATAAAGAATATCAAATATAAACTATTTCTTAACTATAAAGTTGATATATTTAAAATGTAAAGCTAAGATTAGCAATAGAAAAATAACAAATAATAAAAGCTAATAAATAAAATCAAATTTTATACTATTCCTTGGTAATAATGATGATTTCCTTTTAATGTATAGAAAAAAGAACTACAGAAAAATATTAAAACATAAAAACTAATAAAAAGAAACAAATTCAAACTATTTCTTGATAGTATTGTTAAAATACTCAAGAGTATAAATAAGAATATGCCCTAGAATAATATAATTTATTATAATTAAATGAATAAACTCAAATTGACACACTTGCTTGAATACAGTATTGAATTGTATCAAATATATTGCTAATAATAACCAATGAATACATATAATTCAAAAAAGCCATGATAGAATATTGAATTTAAACAATTTCTTAACTATAATGTTGATTTTTATTTAATTGTAAAGCTAATTTTTACAACTGAAAAGTAACAAATCTTAAAAGCTATTAAATAAAATAGAATTTTATACTATTCCTTCATAATAATGTTAAATTCCTTCTAATCTATAGTTAATATAACTACAGAAAAAAAAATTATTAAAGCCAATTAATAAAATCAAATAAGCTATATTCCTTGATAATAATGTTGTATTCCTTCTAATGTCGAGATAATATTAACTACAGAAAAAAATAAATCATAAAAGACAATAAAATAATATCAAAATTACACTATTTCTTTACTTTACTTTAAATGTAAACATAATATTATACCCTAGAATAATATAATTAATAAAAATCGAATAAAGAAAGTAAAATTGACACTAGTCCTTGATTAGAATGTCGATTTTTATAAAATATATAGCTAATATTATTCACACAAAAAAAAAAAAATCATGAAAGCCAGTTAATAAAATCAAATAAACTGTATTCCTTGATAATAATGTTGAGTTCCCTCTAATGTATAGTTAGTATAACTACAGTATAAAATAAAACAATAACACTATAATGAAATCATTTATTTAATTGTATAGATAATACTATCTGCTAAAATAATATAAATAACTAAAATCCAATAAATAATATCAAATTTCCACTATTTCTTGGATATAGTGTTGATTTTATTAACTGTGTAGATAATGTCAACTACAGAAAAAAAAAATCATAAAAGCTAATAAATAAAGTCAAATTGGTACTATTCTTTGATAATACTGTTGAATTTATTAAATTTTATAAATAATATTATCCCCTAGGAGAGTATAAATAACAAAAATTCTATAAATAATATCAAATATACACTATATCTTGATAGTACTTTTGAATTTATTCAAAAATATAGATAATATTATCTCCTAGAATAATATAAATGAAAAAATCCAATAAATAATAACAAATGTACACTATTTCTTGATAGTACTGTTGAATCCCTTCAAATGTATAGATAATATTATCCCCTAAAATAATAAAATTAATAAAAAACCAATCTATAAAATCAAATTTACACTATTCCTTTTTTATAGTGTTGATTTCTTTAACTGTGTAGATTATATTCTCTACAGAAAAAAAAATCAAAAACGCCAATTAAGAAATACAAATTAACACTATTCTTTGATAATACTGTTGAATTTATTCAAATGCATAGTTAATATTATCTTCTAGTATAACATAAATAACAAAAATCCAATAAATAGTATCAAATTTACACTATTCCTTGTTTATAGTGTTGATTTTTTAACTGTGTAGATAATTTCAACTACAGAAAATATTGGGTATTTTTGTTATTTCAAACCTTGAAAACATTTCGATCTTTCGACTCATTTATCTCATCCACACTGAGCTTGTCTTTTAGATCCTATGTAATATTATTAACGATATTGTAACTGCTTCATTTGACATGTAAAATAATTGCGTACATGATGATTCGTATACCTCAAATTAATCGTGGAAATAATGCGATTTTACGTTTTATTTATTTTTCTACTATTATTTATATTTTTACTGATTTTCGATACTTTATTTTTCTAATTTTCTTTTACATTGTATAATTTTTTGTTTTTTTCTCGTATTTTTCATATACATCCATATTTTATATTTTTCTTTTTCATATTAATTCTTAACTTTTTAATAAACTTCAGTAGAGTAACTCGACAATTAGTTCAAATGTCCGGCATTTGTGTCGACTAACTTGGTTTATTTTTTAAAGAAATTTTAATATTTGCAGTTTCTTCAAAGAATCATGTATGGCAATTTCGAGAAATGCAGGTCTTTATTATTTTCCCACGAATAGATCGTAACGGAGGAGAAAAAATACGTTACTTCAAACAATTTCGATGTCGACTTACGTCTCCGTTCGGTTAATGAATGTACATTAGCATAGATAATACGATTAGATCTTGGTAGGTAACGTTGTTTCGATAGCATACTTAAAGAATCTATACTTTCAAATGGACCACCATCGTTGAATGATTAGTAAATAATAGCAAAATGCCTTTTTTTCTTGGATTTTTACAGTCAGAGCCAAGATGGAAACGTAACGTATCAGTCTTTGTTTTTTTAACCAATTCATTATAAAGTGCAAGATAATTATAAACGAGGGGTGGGTCTCTTCCCATGCATTGCGAATATATAGTTTATTACATTTACCCAATGAACGGTAGAATATTATTAACAGAAAATGCGAAATATCTTTGTTTTCGAAAGCCGACGGACCTCTGCAGGCGGCGGTTTATATTAATTTTATTCGACAATTTGAAGAAGAGATAGGCATATATATATATATATATATATATATATATATGTTATTGAAGAGATCTCATTGCACACTTTACAAATATACAATTTTTTCATTTTACCATTAAACAGTAAAAAAGAATTAATAATTAATGCGTATAATTTTTTTCTTCAAAATTCAGCTTACGCGTGCATCGAGTGACTTTTGTTGATTATTTTTCGTCGATTTCAGAGAAACTGTGAAGAAATTCATATCATTGGAATGATCTTGGTGGATGCTTTAAAAATTTATATTTTATTTAGTTTCACCATTGAACGGTAAAAAAATAATCAATGGAAAATGCGTAATTTCATTTTTTTCTAAATTCTACATGTCCTTACGTCTAGTGATTTATGTTGATTATGTTTGACATTTTTGGCAAAAAAATATGCATTATTACGAATCATTAAAAAGATCTCGTTGAATACTTTGCCAAAATATGTAGTTCATTTTGTTTTACCATTGGGCGATGAAAGAAAATTATCAAAAAATGAGAAATTTCACGTTTTCTAAAATCAAACATACCTCTGTAACGAGAGATTTCCGTTGATTATTTTCAACAATGAAAGAAAAATCAGCTTTATCACACATTCTTGAAAAGATCTCGTTCAGTAATTCCCGAGTATATAGTTTATTTCGCGATACCATTATACGGTGAAAAATGATTAAGAGAAAATGCATAATTTCATTGTTTTCAAAATCCGACGGACCTCCGCACGAAGTGTTTCAGATTGATTATTCTTAACAATTCGAAGAAATGTAGGCATAATTCTATATACTTGAAAAGGTCTCGTTGTATACTTTGCGAATATGCGTTTAATTTCGTTTTACCGTTGTACGGTGGAAAATTATCACGAGGAAATGGGATACTTCGGTATTCTCATAATCCACTGCACACGATGTTTTACGTTGACTATTTTCGACGATTCGAATCGACATAGACATAATTTTACATTATTGCAGAGTTCTCGCTGTACACTTTTCGATTTTATGCTTACGTTCTCGATAACTGGAAAATCTTAATTGAAAATGAATAAACCTCCATTTCCCCAGTTGCGTAAATAATATTATTATAAAAATTTTATTTTATATTTATTATACTAAACGAAATTATTATTTTAAACCATAAAAAAATTCGATCTTTCTACTAACATTTCTAATCCACACTGGGCAGGTACTTAAGATTGAATGTAACATTATTGCCTTTATCGTAATAAAATTATTCGACGTATAAAAACATCGTGAACATGATAATTCGTATACTTAAAGTATGCATGAGTTCTTCTCTCAAGAATATGCATAACGATAAACAGAATAAGAACACGTTATGATGTAGAATATTCTGTTCGACTGCATGTTGGGCTTTTTTGTTTATTATTTCCATCGATATTGCAATAAGTGTATAACATAATATCATAATTGATAAGGTTGGACTTTTTACATTATAAAAATATACTTATTATTATTGTAATTTTAATAATTTTAACACAATAGTAAAAGATAAGTAGATAGTCTTTACAAATATCGGCTACGGCTATGTGCAAATGTTTAAAGTTTATTAAATCGGTGAATATAAAGTAATATAAAGAAATTATTCCATAGTTATATATTATTTAAAAGGTCCGAATGCATATTATTAGAAAATGTACTAGTTGTTTTTGTTCTTTTACTTATTACCTAAGCTGATATGTGTAGATTTTTTCATTTTATTAAAGCGATTCTAGCATATAAGCAACAGCTAAAGTTCATTATCATGAACAATTTGTAAAAATTATTACATATTTTAAACCATTAAAAAGGTCGGAATATATACTTTTAGAAAATATATATATGATTAATGATACCAGGTTGTTCCAGTTAATAATCGAAAAATATATGTAGAATATATTCATTAAAAAAGAGTTTATGCGTAGCTGTTGTATTTCAACGTTAATTATGTTGGACAATTTGTACTAATTATAATATATTTGTGCATCATTTAAAAGAGCCCAATGCATATTGCCTTTAATTTGAATATTTTCATCTTAGATCTAATAATTCGCTTAACAAAAGTGAATTTTTAAATTTTCCAAAGTTTAAACGCTCATATCTCGGTAAGTATTCGTCCGAGAGAAACGAGACTTGTACAGAAATTTATAATGAATTATTGTCTTTTTATGGATACAATAAAAGGTACATAAAATTTTATCAAATTTGAACGATGTGTAGTTTTGTACGTTTAACGTAGGATAGATATTATTATTGACAATATATATATATATATGTACGTATATTATAAAATGTAAAATTGCGTCTTATGCGTAAAGAATCATAATTTTACATTTCTTCGGCTTAAAGAAAACGTATGTATGAAATCGATATCTTAATTTGCATATGAATTCGTGGCGGCGACATTCCCGTTCTTGTTTACTTTGAATACCAAGAAATAAAGTAATACAACGCTTCTATTGTTCCTCCCTGTACGCATGTACGTGCTTGTTACCTAGGATTAAATTAAAAATTTTATTACTTATTACTTTCTGATTTTTTGTATTAAAACTATATTACTTTTTATTGAGCGTAGTGGAAATAAGGATAAAATAAATTCGAATTATCATTTTTCCGTATACGATCTGATAAACAAATATGAGAAATGACTATGGAATAAACTGCACGCAATAAATGAATTAACATTTTAATAATCTGTCTCTTTCTTAAGAAACGAAATCGTTACTATTTCGCTGGTACGAGAAGAACAAAAAACTGGTTTTATATATTGAAAGAGACAAATAATTAAATTCATAAAAGTTGGATGAATTATCGTGTCTCTCTAAAAGTGAGAAGAGTTATAGAAATATAGAACCGTAGAAAATAAATAATAGAAAATGCGTGATTTCTTTAATGTAAAAAAACTGCTACGCGGGCATCAAGTACTTTTCGTTGATAACTTCTGACAAATATCAGAAAAAGTTTACATAATTAAAAATTAAACAAAAGGTTTTGTTGCGTACTTTAGGAATATATATTTTATTTCATTTTATCATTGTACGATGAAACAATATTCAAGGAAATTTGGTAAGTCCTATGTTCTCAATATCCGACGGACCACTGCACACGGTATTTTATGTCGATTGTTTTCTAACAACTTTAGAAAAATTATACATAATTTCATATCATTAAAAAGGTCTTGGTACATACTTTGCCAATATGTAGTTTATTTCATTTTAATATTGAAATCTAGAAAACAATTCATAGAAATTGCGTTATTTTTTCGTTTTCATAATTCCGCTTATGCGTGCAGTGTCTAGTATTTTTCGTTGATTATTTTCGACAATATTTTCATTGCAAAGACCTCATTTCATACTTGGGAAATATACAGTTTTCTTCATTTTATCATTGAACTGTAAGAAAAAATTAATAGAAAATACGTAAATTTTTTGTTTCCGAAATCCGACGGACCGCTACACGAAGTGCCTCACGTTGATTATATTTAACAATTTGAATAAATTTTGTCATAATTATATATCATTCGAAAGGTCCCGTTGCGTACTTTGCAAATATATAGTTTATATAATTTTACTACTGTACGGTGAAAAGTAATTACGAGAAACTGTATAATTTCATTATTTTCTAATTCCGACGGACTTTGAAAAAGCTACTAGAGGATATATGTAGGTGTTGAACATTAATATCTCGGATCATTTGTAACAATTATTACATCTTTATACATCATTCAAACGGTACGAATACATACTGCGAGTATACGTGATTTTTTCCTTGATCCAATAGTTCGTTGAATAAAAGAGAATATTTCATATTTTAAAATTTAAATGCTCAATCTTGATAAGTTTCTAATGAGAGAAACGAATCTTGTACCGAAATTCATAATGAACTATCGATTCTTTATGGATACAATAAAAAATATATAAACATTTATCAAGCGTGGAAGATACGTAGTTTTGTACGTATAACATAGGGAAGATATTATTCATATTAATATATATATATATGTATATTACAAAATGTAAAATTAGGTCTTAAAAAGAATCTTAATTTTATACTTTTTTCGGCCTTAAGAAATCTAAAATTAAATCGATACATATTTTGTATACGAATTGGTGTCGATGACATTTCGGAGCCTGCACATTGAATACCAAGAAATATACTATTCGATCTCTGCCATTGTTTCATCCTTCAAGTATCTACATTTACACGTACTTATAGGATTAAATTTTTACCATTGCGTCTTAATATTTTTTGATTTTTTATATCAAAACTATTTTATTTTAATATAAATAGAGAAAATAACTATATAATAAATTATTCAAATCGTCTCTTGGGTAAACAGAAAATATGAGAAATAAAACAAATGGACTCCATAAATATTTAGAATCATAAGTTTAGAAAATACGTCGCTTATTTTAGAAATAAAATTCGCTAGTACTAACTACTAAATTTTTACCATTCCTTGTCTATAGTGTTGATTTTTTAACTATGCAGCTAATATTATCTACAGAAAAAAAATTATAAAGCCAATAAAGAATGTCAAATGGCCACTATTTTTTTATAATAATGTTAACTTGCTCCAAATGTATAATAATAATATGAGATAGAAAAATATAATTAAATAAAATCCAATAAATAAAGTGAAATATACACACATCCATGAATATATTGTTGAATACACTTAAATGTATAGCTAATAATAATCACTCAATACATATAATTCACATAAGCCAATAAAGAATATTATATTTAAACTATTTCTTAAAAGTAAAGTAGATTTTTATTGACGTGTAAAGCTAATATTTACAAAACAAAAGAAACAAATAATAAAAGCTAATAAATAAAATCAAATTTTATACTTTTACCAGATAATAAAGAAAAATTCATTATAATGTATAAATAATATTAACTCCAGAAAAAGAAAATCATAAAAGCCAATAACGAATATCCAATTGACACTATTTCTTGATAATAATGTTGAATTTCTTCAAATGTACTAATAATCATATGCCCTAGAACAAAACAATTAAATAATATCCAATAAATAAAGTCAAATGTACAATCTTGCTTGAATAAAGTGTTTAATACTATCAAATGTATAGATAAAAGCATATAATTCACATAAGCAAATAAAGAATATCAAATTTAAACTATTCCTTTACTATGAAGTTGATTTATTTTAAAATACGAATATTATATTAACAACTGTATAGTAACAAATCATAAAAGATAACTTATAAAATCAAGTTTTATACTATTCCTTGATAATAAAGTTGAATTCATTTTAATGTATATATAATATTTACTACAGTAGAAGAAAATCATCAAACAAAATATGGTATGTAAAATTGCCACTGTTTTTGATAATAATGTTAAATTTCTTCAAAAGTATAATAATAATATGTCCTAGAACAATATAATAAATTAAAATCCAATAAATAAAGTGAAATTTACACTCATTCTTTAATATAGTGTTGAATTCTCTTAAATGTACTGCTAATCATAACGTATCAAGACATATAATTCATATAAGTCAATAAAGAATATTATATTCAAACAATTTCTTAACTATAAAGTTGATTTTTATTAAAATGCAAAGCTAATATTTACAACTGACAAGTAACAAATAATATAAGCTAATAAATAAAATCAAATTTTATACTTTTACCAGATAATAAAGATAAATTCATTACAATGTATAAATAATATTAACTTCAGAAAAAGAAAATCATAAAAGCCAATAAAGTATGTCAAATTGACACTATTTCTTGATAATAATTTTAAATTGCTCTAAATGTATAAATAATATCATGCCCTAAAGCAGAAGAATTAGATAATATCCAGCAATAAAGTGAAACGTAAACTCTTGCTTGAATTTAGTGTATAATACGAACAATGTACAACTAATAATATTTGATAAAGCATATAATTAACATAAGCAAATGAAGAATATCAAATTTAAATTATTACTTAACTATGAAGTTGATTTATTTTACAATGTAAAGCTATTATTTACAACAGAAAGGTATCTAATCATAAAAGCTGATAATAAATAAAATTTTATACTATTCCTTGATAATAAAGATAGATTCATTTCAATGTACAGATAATTTTAATTACAGAAAAAGGAAATAAAAAAACACAATATGGTATGTCAAATTGCCACTATTTTTTGATACTAATGTAAAGTATTGTCAAATGTATAAATATAATATGTCCTAGAACCATAAAATATATCAAAATCCAATAAATTATGTGGAATGTAAACTAATCCTTGATTATAGTGTTGAATACTCTTAAATGTATAGCTAAGAATAACCTATCAAGACATATATTTTACATTAGCCAAGAAAGAATTTTATAATCAAATTTACACTTTTCTATGATTGTAATGATGATATTCTTAAAATGTATATATAATATTAGCCCCTAAATTAATAGAACTTTAAAAAGCTAAACAAATTAATAAAAATAAATATAATACAACAATATCGAATATATAAAATTAAATTGACACTCTTCTTGATTATAATAGTGAATTTCATCAAATATACATATAATACGAATCCCTACATTCATATAATTTATAAAAATCAAACATATAAATCAAATTTAGATTATTCCTTTATTATGTGTAGAGTATCTTCAAAAATAAACATATTATTAAATACTAAATTAATATAATATTTAAAATCCAATAACAAAATTAAATTAACACTATTCCTTGATATTAATGTTGATATTCTTCAAATGTATAGATAATATTAGCCCCTAAAGTAATATAATTCATAAAAATCCAATAAGGACGATTGAGTTTTCACTATTCCTTTATTATAATATTGAATTTCTTCAAATGTAATCAAATTAGCGATATTATATTATTATAACTTTGAGTATTTTCAAATGTATAGATAACTTTAGAACATGAATTAATATTTTTTATTTAAAATCAAGAAATAAAATAAAATGTAAACTTCTCCTTTATAATTATGTTAATTGTCTCTAAATGTATAGATAATATTAAACGTAAATTAATATAATTCATAAAAATTTCATAAATAATACAAATATACACTATCTTTGATTATAATATCCTTAACACTTAAATTAATATAATATATAAATGTATAGCTAATAATAACCGATAAAGACATATAATTCACATAGGCAAATAAAAAATATCAAATTTAAACTATATCTTAACTATAAATTTTATTAGTATTAAAATATAAACCTAATGTTTACAACTAAAAAGTAACAAATAATAAAATCTAATAAATAAAATCAAATGTTACACTTTTACCATATAATAAAGATAACTATATTTCAATGTATAGATAATATTAACTACAGAAAAAGAAAATCGCAAAAGCCAATAAAGAATGTCAAATTGTCACTATTTTTTGATAATAATGTTGAATTTCTTTAAATGTATAAATAATAATATGCCCTAGAACAAAACAATTAAATAATATCCAATAAATAAAGTCAAATGTACACTCTTGCTTGAATATAGTTTTTAATACTATCAAATGTATAGCTAATAATAACCGATAAAGACATATAATTCACATAAGCAAGTAAAGAATATCAAATTTAAACTACATCTTAACTATGAATTTTATTATTATATAAATATAAAGCTAATATTTATAGCAGAAAAGTAGCAAATAATAAAATCTAATAAATAAAATCATATTTTATACTTTTACCTGATAATAAAGGTAGATTCATTTCAATGAATAGATAATATTAACTATAGAAAAAGAAAATCATAAATTCCAATATAGAAATACATATTGAGACTATTTCTTGATAAAAATTATAAATTTCTCCAAATGTATAAATAATAATATGCACTAGAACAAAATAATTAAATAAAATCCAATAAACAATTTCAAATGTACACTCTTGCTTGAATATAGGTTGAATAGTGTTTAATACTATCAAATGTATAGTTAATAGTAACCGATAAGGGCATTTAAATCACAAAAGAATATCAAATTTAAACCATGTTTTAAATATAGAGTTGATTTTTATTAGAATGTAAAGATAATATTAACAACTGAAATGGAAGAGATCATAAAAGGTAATAAATAAAATCAAATTTTATATTATTCCTTGATAATAATGATGATTTCTTTTTAATGTATAGATAAAAGAACTACATAAAAATAATAAAACATAAAAACTAATAAAAAAAACAAATTCAAACTATTTCTTGATAGTATTGTTAAATTACTCAAGTGTATAAATAAGAATATGCCCTAGAATAATATAATTTATTATAATTAAATGAATAAAGAATTAAGTCCTAGAATAAAATAATTAATAGAAATCCAATATATAAAGTCATATTTACACTCATCCTTGAATGTAGTGTTGAATACTTTTAAATGTATATGTTACGTCCATGACGTAAATGCCCCTTTTAGGCCGATACAGTTAAGTATACTATCCTGGGACGGGCAACGGTCTTTTTTTCCTCGGTGGTTATTTGATAATTATAATAATGGTATTAATAATATTAATACTACATAAAGAAAAAGGGATGTTAACATGGATACTTCATAACTCGGCGTAGATTCTCATCACGCCCATTAGTATAGTAAATGGATTTTAGGATGCCCATATCGCGGCTTAGATTTTCATCACGCCCTTTAATATGGATGGATTTGATGGGAAACCCATATTGCGACGTAGATTTTTATCACGCCCGTTAATATGGATGGACTTGATGGGAAAGCCATATCGCGGGGTAGATTTTCATCACGCCCATTAATATGAATGGATTTGATGGGAAGCATTTCAGGATTTGAGGATCAGGAAAAAGGGCAGGGGGTCTAATGCCCAAAAAAAAACAATATTACATATTTAAAAGAAAAATATTTATTTACTCACTTGATACAGGTCAACTGCTAGTTACAAGATTTGAAAGAAAACTCTGATTTACATGGAGAAATGCGCCCTTTTTATACAGAATTTAAAGCACAGGTGGTATAGGCAAAGAGGGGATTTTTATAGCTTTTCCCGGAAAAGTCTATACGGCCTGTATACAATTTTCAATTTTATTAATTTCTTAACGTTTATATTTAATTAATAACTTAACTGCTTATAAAATTAGATTTGTAGTCTCCTTTTCCGTAATTGTACAGTTTTAAATTATATATTTATTAATATTTAACCTGTTTTTAGTGATATTAGTTAAACAATAATTCGTGATTACATTTAAATTTTCTTCGGATTTTTTTAGTAACTTTTATTTTTATTATATTAAATTTTACTAATTAGTATTATTATTATTATTATTATTATTATTATTTCTATTTTCTTTATTTGCTATTTCATTCTCTTTAATTGTATAGAAAACGTTATTATTTTTTATAGAATTTTAATATTATAGAAAACGTTTTTTTTATTTTGCTAATATTTACTTATTTCAAATTTTATTTTTCTCGCCTTTTCTAATTTATTTCCTCTTTTGATTATATAATAAAAATAATCAATGAGAAATGATAATATTCAATTTAGCCTTATAGTATTACTTAAATAATAAAACTATATTAATTATGTAAAAATTTAAATATAATATATATTTAAAAAATATAATTCCCTTATTTTTGTGTAATTGTACGGTCGTAGAATGTACATGAGTGCATGTGTGGGTGCGCAGCTGTTCGCTTTGATAAAGAAAAGTATCAATGTGTATATATGCATACGGCGTTCGGCTACTTGCGAGTGCAACTACTCGATACGCGTGTGAGTGTAGGCTTTTGGCTGGCTCCCCTAGATGCAGGCATAGTCATAGATATGTCGTGGTTATCACTCTTCGCCCTGAGATTCTAGGCCTAAGTGTCGAATTTAGAATTTTTTAAATTTTCTTATTAGAGAGAAAGAGAATATTTCTTTTACCGAAAAAAAAAATTTATCTTTTTAATTTCTGTGAGACGATGTCGTAACATATATCTATTACTCTTTTAATGATTTTAGAGGAAAGAGAAAAAAGAAAAGTATGTCTATTACGGAAAAATTAAAAAATTTCCTTCTTTTTTTGTTTCAGTGAGACGATGTCGTAACACCCCACCCCTTAAACGATTACCCCATATTAAAGAAATGATGGGTAATCTTTCTTAGGATTTAGTAGTTGTGGCAATTCGTTTGGCCTTATACTGTATCTTGCCAGAGCAATTCTCTTACAGCCTTGTTTTGATAGAGTTAGGAAAGACTCTTTCTGTTTGTTATATTTGCTAGTTATTGATGTCAATTCTTGAGGGTCCAATTCTGCTATTGGTGGTGAACACTCTCTTGTGGCCTTTTGCTGTAGTAGGAAATGTGTTAGCGAATTCCAACCCGCTCCGATTATGTATGCGGACCATACATATGAACTGTGTAACACTAAACCGGTGTATCATTTAATGTTATATCTATTACTTCTTTAATGATCTTTATTATTGCAAACATGGCCATTAATCCTGCACTGGCAGTACCAAAGATGAGGAATTTCTTCCAGGCTCTGGTCCAGTTATAATCCATTATGTGATTGATCGTTTTTTGGTTGAGTAATTTTATTAAGGACCCTGCGGAGCCCTCTATCATTTGTCCATCCAAAGTAATCCTGCTAAAGATATAATTGGAATAATTAAAATATATATATATATGAATGCATTTTATTAATTTTATTATATATAAATCTTGAAGAATATTAATATTAAAGTAATTATATAATTGTATTAATGAACTGCTGAATAAAGTGTATAAAGAAAAATATAGAATACTAATTTTTTGGTTAGAGTGAATTAATATTAAAATTCAAGAAATTTGAATTATAGAAGAGTAGCCTATGATAATTTTAATATAAGATGTTTGTAGGCCTATAAAAGAAGCATAAATAACATTTATAATAATAATAATAAATAATAATAAATTAATATTAGGATTAGTAAAATTAATTAAAGAGTTAATGATATTTAATGGAATAATTTTTTGAATAGTAGAGATTAAGAAAATATTTATTCAATTTATATTAATTAATATTTTAATATATCATATGTGAAATGAAAAAATACCTAATTTTGCAATTAATGAAATAATTTTTGGTATGATTATAGAATTAATTTTACTAAAAAATATAAAAAAAGAGCAGAAGATATATAATATTGAGCAGTTAGCTTGAATTAGAAAATAGTTTATTAAATCATTTGGTTTAATATATTGATCTTTAGAGATTAAATAAATAAATGCTGTTAAATTTAATTCTATTAAAATTCAATAAATTAATCATCTAGATGCATTACATCTAATAATATTAGCAAAAATTACAATACTTGTAGAAGGATATAGTCAAATAATATATAATATTATAATATTATTTATAATATTAATTTAATAAAGACTAAAAGGATTATTTTCATAGAATAAAATAAATAATTTATGTAATTATCTTTATTATATATATATATACATATATAAATTTTATTTATTAATATTAATTAGAGGTTAATATTTAATATATAATTGAAAATAATTAATTTGATAATTTAAAAATCATGTAAATTTATTTTTATTTAAAAATTATTTATTTAAAATAATAAAAATTTAATTTTTAAAAGATAATAAAATTACAAATTTAATCAATAAAATAAAAATCCTTCTATTTTAATAGTTTTTAAAATTAATATGAAAAATTAAAAATTAAATAATTAGATATCAATATATATTTATTAATTAATAGTATTATATATTCTACAATAAAAATATAGATTCATATTTAATGAACTATAAATTTATTTACTAAATATGCATTAATATATTATTTTAGAAAAAAATAGATATTTATTATTAATAATTATATTTATATATAAATTATTTATTTATTTATTTAATATATATAATGAATAATAATAATATATACTAGAACAATATAATTATTAAATATATTGCTAATAATAACCGACAAAGGCATATAATTCACATAAGCAAATAATGAATATCAAATTTAAACTGTTTCTTAACTATGAAGATGATTTATTTTATAATGTAAAGTTAATATTAATAACTAAAAAGAAACAAATCATAAAAAATAACAAATAATATCATATTTTTTACTATACCTTGGTAATAACGTTTAATTTCTTTTAATGTATTGATAAAATCAACAACTAAAGAAAAATGATAAATGTCAAAAAAAATGTCAAATTGACACTATTTCTTGACAATAATGTTGAATTTATTTAATTCTATAGCTGATATTTACTACTGGAAAGTAATAAATCATCAAAACTAAAAACTAAATTCAAAATTTATATTATTCCTTGATAATAATGTTGAATTTGTTTAATTCTATAGCTAATATTTACTACTGATAAGCTATAAATCATCAAAGCTAATAACTTAAATCAAATTCTACACTATTCATAGATAATAAGGTTGAATTCCTTCTAATGTATAGATAAAATATTTAAAGAAAATATTAAAAAAAAGCCAATAAAGAAAATCAAATTTAAACTATTTCTTGACCGTAATGAAATTTATCAAAATGTATAAATAGTAATATACCCTGGAATAATATAATTAATTAAAATCCAATAAATAAACTTAAATTTACACTCTTCCTTAAATATAGTTTAATAATTAATTGAATTCTATCTAATATATAGCTAATAATAAGCAATGAAGACGTATATTTCATAGAAGCCTATAAAACATATCACATTTAAAATATTTCTTATCAATAAAGTTAATTTTTTTCAAAATGCAAAGCTAATATTAACAACTGAAAAATACCAAATCTTAAATGCTAATAAATAAAATCAGATTTTATGCTATATCTTGATAATAATGTTTTTAATGTATAGATAAAAGAACTACAGAAAAATAATGAAACATAAAGGCTAACAATGAAAGTCAAATTAAAATATTTCTTGATTGTAATGTTAAATTGCTCCAAATTTATAGATAATAATATGAAAATAACATGAAAATGAAAATTGGATTTTATTTGATTAATTGAAAATGAAAATTGGATTTTATTTGGCTTTTAAGATATATTTTTTCAATAGTTAATATTAACTTTTTATATCATTAAATTTGACATTCGTATCATGGAATAGTATAAATTTGATTTTATTTATGGAATTTTTATGATTTATATTATTCTGGGCAATAATATTATCTATACATTTGAATAAATTTACAGTATTATCACGGAGTTGTGACAATTTGACTTTCTATATTGGCATATTGATTTATTATTTATTAGTTGATAATATTTTTTATACATTATAAGTAATACAACAGTATTATCAAGAATTAGTGTAAATTTGATATTATTTATTAGATTTTTGTTATTTATATTATTCTAGAATTTAATATTATCGATATATTTGAATAAATTCATCAGTATTATTAGAGTATAGTGTCAATTTGTCTTTCTGTATTGGCTTTTATATTTTTTTTTTCTGTAGATATTATTATCTATATTTGTAGAAATTCTACTTTATTATAAAGGATTATTGATTATTTGAATTTATTTATTGGCTTTTATGATTTATTTCTTTTTAGTATTTAATATTAGCTGTACATTTGAAAATATTCAACATTATATTTATGGAAGAGTGTAGAAAAACGAGAAAACGAATTCTGCTTCGCAATATTATGAAGACAGACATCGATGTAACAGAAAGCGACGTCGCTGTGAATGCTTGACGTTCACAAGCCAGTTATCCCTGTCGTATCTTTTCTGACACCTCTTACTGAGAACTCTTCTAACAAAAAGGATTAATAGACCGTTCTTTCACTGTTCTTCATAGAGTGTTCTTTCTTTTTCACTAGTTCATGTTGCATCTTAATCTCTTCCCCTTCTCCGATTAAGTGGGTAATTTCTTTTCTTTCTAATGAGAACATCTCACAGTTGTGAAGAATGTGCTGATTTGGGTCTTGTTTACCACACTCGCAAGAATCCAACTTTTCAAGTCCGATGACTTTCATAAGGTCATGTTCAGGAGCTTTTTTATTATTACTCAAAGTTTTTATTTCCTACAGTAAATCCTTCTTGCTAAGGGATCAGAATTCTTTGTTTTAGGAGCATGTACCGTATCCTCTCTGATTCGATGCTGTTCTTGGATTTCTTCCTCTACCTGGTCCGTTGGGACGTGGAAATCCAGAAGGCGGTTGGCAGTCTCTTTTAAATTTAATGACAGTTCTTCGCCAAGTCGGAGAGTGCTAAGTGCTATCTGAATGTGTCATTTATTTGCATTTCTTTTGTAGATTCACCCCTAAATCTCCTTGTTTTCGTGTGACTTGACAAAGTCATGCCAACTGTTGTGTTCTTTTTCTTACAGTTCGGCGATATTCTTGAAAGATTTGAGAATATTTGTGGAACTTTGTTGTGTAGGAAGGGGATCCACAGCCCCTGTGGTAAGTCCTCTTAAATTTAAGGGTTTTTGTTTGAAGTAATTAATTCTTTTATCCACCATATACATGTTTTCCGTGGAATGTTTTTGTGATGCATAGATTCAATACAGATACTGATTATATTGTTTGTTAAATGACTACATTCCGATTCAACGTTAAGCTCAGATTCTTTATATGTATGTTGGTCAATTAGGTGAATTATTTATTGATTACTATTATTTATACATTTAAAAAATTTCAACTTATATTCAACGAATAGAGTAAATTTAATTTTGTTATTGGATTTTTGCTTGGATCTTATTGCTGAATAGTTGCGGCTACTATTTTCCCTAAATGTTGTAATTATTTATTTATATATATCCTCACCCTGGAAATTAATCCCTGATTATCATCTTTCTGGGGTTGATCTAGTTCATTGGATATGTGTATAAAGTATTATAAATTAAGCATTCCATTATAAATGTTGTGTATTGTATATTCACCTTCATATAAATGAAAGGTGTATTAATTCCGTTTTCGGTTATTGATTTTTAATGTGTCGTATTATCATATTATGTTCATTATTCGTTATTTTAATATTGATTGTTGTTTCTTTTATTATTTATTTGTATATTTGTTTAGAAAGTTTATATTATAAGTGTTCAGTTATATATCAGATATATTGCTTATAATAGTTTTTTTGTAGTTCTATGTTATCTATGTGTATAAGTTTCGTTTTCATTGTTTATTATATTTGATTTGAGTTTGAATTTAGCATGCTCATTTATTTAGTTAAATAATTTTTAGATTTTAATCATATATTAGTTTATATATACATTTCTATCAGCTATTACTTGTTGAGACTAATTTAAATTATAGTTGTAATTGTTAGATTTTTAGAGATAATTCTACTATATGTGTGCCTATATATAACCATTCATATATATATCCACATACATATCAGTATTTGCATCATAGCGTACAGCATATTATGATAATTATTTTTATTATTTAAGTAATATTTAAGTAATTAATTAATGATTTATTAAAAACAAAAAATTAGAGTTTGAAATTGATAATTTATTTATTTTACTTTATTTTCAGAAATTATAATTTTAAATAATATCAATCGGTTTAAGTGAATATTAATTAGACGATAGAAGATTATTATGCTTATTCTTTCTTCGTTTATATGTGTATTGTTTAATTATATTATTTTGATTATATTTTCATTATCTTTAAATTACATGTTTTCTGTCTACTTGTTAATCTCCTTTAGGCTTTATTGTTTTTAATTGTTAGACACATTTGATCACTGTTTTGTTATTTTTATAATTTTAAAATCCATAATTTTAACAAACAATTTGTTTAAATTTTCCTTTGTACATTCTATTTCCATGTCACTTCCATATGTATTCAAAATTTTATGTTTAGTTAAAATTTCGATAAAGAAACATTCTATGTTACTCATATGTATAAAATGTTATTTCTAATTGTCATTACATTATTTACTTGCAAATTCAGATCAGATGTTTTAATTTTATATATTTTTATGTAATTTTGTATTATTTAATGGCGAAATTTACAAATTGATTCGAATAAATTTTCGCCTTTTTTCCGATCATATATTGAATTTTAAATTTTAAATTCCTTCAATCCAAATAATTTTATATATATTAGTAGTTAATTTAATTGTCCATAATGTTTGACTTTAAATTAATTTTTAAGCTACATTGAATGACCTTTTATACATGTGTATGTTCATTATTTTAAATTTTTTATTATTTATCTAATTGTTAATTTCCCTCAAATTTTATTGTTTTTTTTAACTGTTAGACGTATTAGATTATTGCTTAGTTATTTTTCAAATTTTTAAATTTATAATTATTACAAAAAATTTGTTTAAAATTTCCGCTTTTACCCTCTATTTCCATGTCACTTCCATACAATATACATTGTAAATTTCGTTTTTTTGCTAAAATTTTATATTAAAATTTATACCACTTTATTTAAATGATTATAATATTATCTCTATTATTAAAATGTTTCTTTTAGTTGCAAATTATAAATTTTTATTTCTTTATTTTCTGAGTTTTATATATTTATTATTTGTGTATCCGCAAAATTTTCTGTTTGTTTCGGATTGATTTTTCACGTTTTTCCGAACTTATTTTAAAATCTTGAAGCAACACAACATTAGATTAAAGTCATATTTAGATAGGTAGAGCGTTTTCATATATATTTTTAAAAATATGAATTTTTAATATATGAATTTTTAATATATGAATATGAATTCTTTTAAATATATAGATAATTTTGTCACCTAGAATAATATAATTAATAAAAATCTAATAAATAAAAAAATTGATTCTTTTCCTTGATTATACTGTTGAATTTAGTCAAATGTTTAGATCATGTTATCAGGTAGAATAGAATAGTTAATAAAAATCCAATGAATAATAAAAATTTACATTATTTCATGATTATAATGTTGATTTTTTTTAAATGTATAGCTAATATTAACTGAAGAAAAAAAATAAATCTTAAAAGCCAATATATAAAGTCAAATTTACACTATTCCTTGAATATAATGTTGAATTCTTTCAAATATATAGCTAATAATAATCACTGAAGAAATATAATTCACAGAAGCCAATAAAGGTAGTCAAATTTAAACAATTCCTTCATGGGAGTGTTGAATTTCTTCAAGTGCATAGATAATATTAAGTATTGAAAAATAATAAATCATAAAAGCCAATAAATAAAATTATATTTACGCTTTTTCTTTTTAATACTTTTGAATTCATTTAAGTGTATATATAATATGAACCCTAAATTTAACGAGTCTGTTGCTTGCAACGTTCTTTCTCTAACTAAAAATGAAATTTTTCAAAATTTAATAATTCTTCAAAAAAACTACGTAAAATATATTGCGATGATTCAGTATTAAAAAAAACGATTTAATCTTAAAAACACCCCGAAAAACAACAAATATTAGTGGATGAAATATTGAAAAGTTAAAAAATTGAAACAATTAAAATTTTTACTATCTATCATAAACATCCATCATTATCAACCACAAAAAAAATAAAAAAAATTTTTATTACGCATTGATACTTTTTATAAACAAAAAAAATTTTCGCCTCGTAACAATACTCGCAGAAGCAACCTCTTATAATAGGCTATATCTAGAAATGTTATTAATATATTAACAAAAATATACATAATTCTAGTGCACAAGATCCAAAGAATTGAATAATAAAAAAAACCACCAAAAACTCTGTCGCAATATTGACAAAAACATCTGTAAAGGAATATGTCCAATACACTACCGTAAAGACATGCGTCTACCACATTGTTGATTCAGAAAATTATGAATTCGGATTCAACATCTTTTTAACGATGCATTACGTTATTTTACTAATATTATAGATTTACATTATATTACTCATATAACAATCAACAAATAAACAGATTTTCAAGAAAAAATCAGATTCTTATCATAATTATAACACTGTTTAAATGACTCCGTACGTATATGTATACCATATAACCCAGCAGTTTTTGTAGTAAGAATTTAAAGTAGTGTCCGATCGAAGTCTTGAAGGCCGATGACATGTAAACAATTAACATTTTGAATTTAGCTCATATGAGCTTAACTAGTTATATTTATTCTGTTATAAGTATTATAAATCAAGATTTTTTTAAATCTTATCGACAATTGATAATATGTGAACAGAAATTTGTTTAAACATAAATACAAGTTTTAAATGTTAAACGTCAACATCAATAAGTATTAATATCATATTTTTATTCTTCCATATAGAAATATTTCAAGATTTAAAAATTAATATATTAGATAAGTTATTGATTAGGAAATTGGATTTTTTCAAAAAAGTGTCTTTTCAGGTCTAAAACTGGATTAACTAGTGTTTTTCACGAGTAAATGTATACGTTGTTATTTGTTTACGCATATATTCGTAAAGAAAACATAAGATTCATGATTTGGTCACATCCTTCAATTCACGGAGTTAATTTGTGACTACAATCATTCGTAGTTTAAAATGCTACTTGTATAATTAATACTTTAACATTAGAAACCATAATCGAATAAGGCTTTATATAAACTTTTAGACGAATACGTTGTTACTACCAAACTTTAACTTCTTTTAGGATCTTTTTTACATTTTGAATGCTAAAATGAAATCTCGAAATTTGTAAAAATTATATTATTTATAATTTATTTTATATCTAATACAATTTGTTTCCTCAGATGTCTTTTTAATTTTTTCAATTATTATGTCGTAATATTGGTATATTTGTTGAATATCAGATATTTAGGTTAATCGAAATAATCTGATAGTATAGATAATCAATTCTAACGTTTCAAAATTTTACATTCATGAAATAATATATAATTTTTGAGCAGAACCTCTTTCAGACGAAAATATGGCGGCATATCGCGGTACAAGAGAAAGACGCAAGATAAGAACAAATTTCCCAATAGTTGCATGAACGTGCATATTCGGTCCGATCAGCGAGATTTACTGTAAATTACAGGACACGTGGATATAGTTCTAAATTGTCAATTTCAGTTTTATAATATTCAAAAACTTTTTATTAAATGTATATTATCAACAAAAAATTCTCAAATCCATAAAAATATAATAAATAAAGATAATTTCACTGATGTAGTTATGTTTTTAAGTATATTTATGTACACACATGAAAACACATATCCTTTTTTCACACAATAACTCTTACTCATTCATTTTTTTCTGTTGACATATACGAGATATTACATCTCCTATTTAAAACATAAAGGACATTATTTTGATGGATCAAGCCTATAGTAGTCAATGTACCATATTTAAATCAACAATATTCATATATATATATAGTAATTTTAATTTTTTAAATTAAACAATTTCGTGTAAATATTAGTGATGGTATGCTGAGAGAAAAATCATCGTCTTGCAAAATACCGGACATTTTAGAAGCTTCGAAAACAATTGTCACATTTTCCGATGAGAAAAAAGAGTTTTCGCACTCAAAAGAGAATCGAATCTTAAACACCGTCAGATAGAATTGATCAAGGTGAAGTTCAGTAGTAATATAGTGGAGTACTTGTATAGATTTTACATAAACACAAAGTTTCTTTCATGTCAAATGGCTTATTTTAATTTTCCAAAATATAGCGCAAATTTAAAGTAGACAGAAATCTTTATTATTAATAATAAACTGTCGCGGCATGAATACTCATGAATATTCATAATGCGTAAGCATACGAAGTGAATTTGTTTAATTTTTGAAAACTATGACGAGTTTTCGAGTTATTTTCGAGACTATTCGAGTTATTTGTTCTATTTAACATCTTCAATGATATTCATAAATAAAACGATATAAAATAATAATGTTCAATAACTAAGAGGAAAACAAAAAAAATCTAAAAAATCAGTTCTTATATTTCTCATATATATCTATTTTCAAAAAATTCAAAAATATATTAAGATAAAAAATTGATATATATATAAAATGGTCCGCTCCAAAGAAATTTCGGAATCAAACACTGCAAGCGAGCGAGTACATATGTATTCACATATATTACAGCCATACACATAACCAGTTGTACTTACGCCGTCCGAATCAGTCAAGATCGTAGCTCTACGATTTTGTTAATTCGAAAACGTAACACCAAGACTTTGCGTCGCAGCAACACCGCATTATGTTTACGATATACGCGTTTCTAATTCACATAGTTTACCACCCTACGATAAATGTGAAAGATTAGAATGAATAATGCAAACATATAAACTATTTACCGTTACCACTAGTGTTCTGTCTCATTTGATTAAAAAACATAATCAATAATAAATAATAAAAAGTTAAAGAATATCTCGGGAAAGTATATTAATTAACAATAATGTGGCGCGGTGTATGAATACATGTATTCCGTAAGCATAGGAGGTGGAATTGTTTAACTTTGTTGATAACTATGACGAGATCTCCAGATTTTGTTGCTAAACGGAATATTTGTTCTTTATGATATGATCAGCGATATTCTTTAATAAAAAGTTGTTATATGCCTGGAAATATATATTAATTAAAAATAATCTGACGCAATACAAGTTATGCATATACCGTATGTATGTACAACGCTAATTTCAACGGTTATTTAAACAATGACGAGATCTCCAGATTTTATTGCTATTCGGGGTATAAGTTGCTTTTGATAATATCAACGATATTAATTAATAAAAAGTTGTTGAATCCCTCAGCAACATATTTAAATTAATAATTAAGTGTTACAACACATATGCTTATCGGTAGCGTATTGTACGTGTTACTTGCAGATATTTTTGAATATATTGCTAATTATTTTTTGGAGATTTTTTTTGTTATTCCTATCTTTGATTCTTGAACATTAGAATTATACTATTTTTTGTTAAAATATTATTAATTTTTGTATTTATAGTCTATTGTAGTAGGCGGTCTTGTGCGAGTACACGTACGGGGCGCAACTTTTTTTATTTATAATAAATTTTCATGCGCAATAAAATTTTTTTTTATTTTTTATGGTTAATAATGATTATTGATTATAATATGTAATGAAAATTTGAAATTTTTCAATTTTTTATTTTTTAAATTATCCATCCCTTAATAACTGTTGTTTTTGGGGGTATCTAGGATTATATCGTTTTTTTGTTAATATTGTATGATAGTTATATGGTTTACGTAGTTTTCGTCAAAAAATTTCAAGATATGAAAAATTTTATTTTTTGTTGGAATTTCAACGTTGGAAACTTCAGACTCATAATTAACAATATAATTAAAATATTGTAAATATACTGTTATGCACATAAGAATTGGTACGTATATAGACTCGTGGCATGGCTTTGAAAATAATGTTGTTAAAAACATTGTTCCGATTTTTTACATATAATTTACTACGTAATTATAAGGTATTTAATATTAATAGAAAATAAAATTTTGTGGAATCCTAATAATTTAAGTCTTATAGTTTTTTCAATTTTTCAACTTTTTGTACGAGCGGTTTTTAAGAGTGGGACAATTATTTTTAATATAATTAATTTATTATGTACAATTATTAAGCGTTTCCAATCAATTTTATAGGAAATTATTCATTTTTAACACTTCAATTTTTTTTGAGAATGAACCGATTGAAACTTCGATCACGTTAAAAGCCGACAACAAAACCTTTGTGAAAATTACTATCCCTCTAAGAACAATATCTCTTTTATAGAAAAAATAGAAATTATATGGTTTTTTTATAAATGCGACGTCTTTTTTCTAAAGGATTGTAAAAAGTTTATACTTAGAAACAAAAATATTTAGAAAATGAGCTAAAAATCTCGGTTATTTTTACAACATTGATCAACAATCTTATATTTTCATGCTATAATATTGTCACAAAAATAAAATAAACTCATAATAAATGATTATATTATTTTTTATAATATATCTCTTATGAATCTCAAAAATTTATTTTTATATATATAGATGAGATCAAACACGTGTATAGTAATGATAATCAGTAGTCTTAAAACATATTTGACCTTTTAGTAAAATATTGTATTTAAAAGCTGCAATTGTTTAGCTGCAGCAACTTTTGGAAATTTAATCAATTTTCTAATGTATTAAAAAATTACATTCTCATCCAGTATTCATTGTACTTACAGATGTTTAAAAACGTTACTTATATAATATTAAATGTATAACAAACTAATTGTACTTGTATATCAGTTAATATTAGTATATAAATTTGTTGATTTGAAGTTTTGAGCGGAACATTATTACATGTGTATGAAACTCCTGTATTTTATCGTATTTCGGTATGACTATATAATACGGTACACTATTTTAATTCAAAGTAAATATATAATATAACTAATCACCTTTAATATATGAAAAGAAATTTATTAAACTTTGTCCTGCAAATGTTAAAGTAATCATTGGCTTTTCAAATGTTTGACAATTTGTTTGCCATATGAAAATTTTTTCCTGTGTGTTTTTTAATATATTTAGCGTTTTCCATTTAAAGAATTTTGTGCTATGCTACTAAGGGTAGCGTTTAATGGTGGAATTAGATAGGGAAACTAATTATTTTAGCGTTTTTAATCATAATTTATAATTTTGATAATATTTTAAAGAAATTATTCGATTTTTAAAATTTTCAATTTTTGTCGCAATAAGAACGTTGCAAACAACAGACTTATAATATATTCATTTCTTATACATTAAACACATTATTTATACATATTAAAATTTTAAATTTCATAAATATATACATATATATACTTATATATTAATTATAATTAAAATTATTTTTGAGATAATTTATTGTATCGTATTGTTATCTAATACTTAAACAATAAAATTATCAAAAAATATGTATAGAAAAAAATTAAATGTTGTGTTTAGTTACACATAAAAATTATATGTTGTATAATGATCTATTTTTTTTCAATATTAAGATTTACTAAAGAATAATATTTCTCGAAAAGGAATATACGAAGCAGAAAATGAACAGTTGCCGATGCACTTAAACTGTGACATTTGTTGTGTTCCTCATGCGGATAATTATCCCCTACTTCGGCCTAGATGTATCGAAATAGTGCCAGGGTTCTTATATTAGGAGGAAGTGCTTATATTATATTAGGGGGAATACAAATAATTCAAATAATTTGATACTGTGTTTGAGAAATAAATGATATATTTATTCGGTTAAACATAACTATATACGATTGGTCCTTTTCGGATAGACTCAGAAGTAGGTTCGGAAAATGAACTTCATTATTTTAATCATAATTGTTTATCAGAACATTATTTCTATTTAATTATTTATTAATGGTTTGTACTGTCAATATATAAGACGAAAAAGTAACAAGAACGAATAATTTTAACTATTTCGAAAAGTATTTCTTTAATCTTGAATGTTTATTTTGTTATTTTGAAGTTATTTCTTTTGTATTCTACACATAAGCAAACTTTAGATTTCAGAAGAACTGATAAACTCCTTCATATATTTTGTAGTAAGATTAATCTGCAATTTTATGTTTACTTCTTTTTCATTGTTAAGAAACGTTATCTTTTGAGTACCTTTTCATGTTGAAGAAAAAGGAATAAAGTCACAGAAAGCCATATTTTTAAAAAATAGAGTGGTTTCAATATTACAACTGTTTTTTTCTTTATATATTTGAATTTAAATTTAAATTATGAATCAAATAAATAAATTAAATTTCTTTACATATTTGAAATAATGTAAATGTAATAAAAAATTCTTAACTATAACTTTTTGTGAATATGGAAGGTAAATATTCCATTTAGTAATGAATAATCAAGTAAATAATTATGCCTACAATAAAGAATAAATATAATATTTAAATGTTAATTATAATGTTAATAAAATGTTAATAATAAATATAATATTAAACGTTATTAATATTTGATAACATATTATATTTATTATTTAAATAAATAGTTGAATTTTTTATTAAAGTAATTATTTATGTATGAATATAAAAAAAATTTATCTATGTATGCTTTTGTACGATGATAAAAAGCTTTGTGCATGACAAGAAGGCAAAGTCTTGTGTAATCCAATACATGAAGGTAACTGCCGTAAAAGTTATTAACTTAAAAGTACTTTTTGTGTAGATTTTATTTTTATCCTGTGATTTAGACTTCAAATATCTAATTATAATGACAAATGTTATGAAATAAAATTTATTGTAATTTTAAAAAGTGTCGTTATGGAAAATATACTATTAAAAACATAATATCAATTACCTTAAGTTGATTTTTTTAAAAAATAAATATTACCACATGAAAGTTTATTAAAATATCTTTAAAAATTATGTACATTTAATTTTTTTAAATTACTTTTGATATAACAGGAATATAAATTACAAACCTACGCTTGAAGAAAATAAGAAATAAAAAGAGAATTATATTGCTATATTTGCTATAGAATGAAATAAAAAACACATTTTGAACCTCATTTTTATTCTTCTAGATAAACTTGATGTGAAATGAGCCATATATATATGTAGTATTTTTAAGTGAACTGTAAATATTTTGCAATATTTCACATAATTATTTTCAAAGACCATATATTTCACAACTACGTAAAAAATATAATTTTAAAAAATTTAACTTAGATAAATTTAAATGCGATTCAAATACTAATAAAATACTATAAATTTTCAATAAATAATTTATTAATATAACATATAAATACCAGCAATTGAATATATCATATTTAAGAATTGAAAGACTGTTTAGTTAAACATTTTATTTTATTTCAATAGAATATTTAAATAGAAATCTGCATAACGGATTTTGAGTTTAGAACAACGTGTCTGAAGTTTCAATCGGTTAGGTTTCAACAAAAAATGGTTAGGTTTTTTAAAAATTAATATTTGTTCGAAAATGAATTGGAAGCGCTTAACCATTTCAATAAATTAACTTATATAAAATTATACAATAAAATTATATAATAAAACCGTATTCATCCTTAAAAACCACTCTCACAAAGGGTTGAATAATTAAAAAAATCATAAGTCCCAAATTTTTAGGATTCGACAAATTTTTATTTTCGATTAATATTAAGTATCTACAGAACAATATGTAAAAAAATTTTCATATGAAAAGTCGATCCGGAACATTGTTTTAACAACGTTATTCTGAATGGCAATATACGAGTTTGTAAACGTATCAATTCTTATGCGCGTAACAGTATATCTACAACACATTAATTATGAAATTAATAAATATCACCATTTCTCATTGGAACATACCAAGACTCATATAAATTACAATATATACACCAATTTTCATGTCAAAAATACATCAACAACAATGTCTTATACATTGTTAAACAAACTCACATGCAAATAATTACTTTACAAGGAGTTTACTAAAATGTTTATAACAATTACAGTTTTGAGATTTAACAAAATGTTTTCTTATATTATCGATTCCAATATAATACCAAGTGAAATTACTATAATCTCAATATTAAAATCAATCTGGAACATTGTCAAATTCGACGTGAAATAAAGAAAAAATCGTTTATCCACGCATTTGTACTTAATTCATAAAATGTTTTTGTATTAAATTATTCTTGATAACATAACAGTTATAACATTTAACAAAATTTTATTGCGAAATATCGTTCCCTATACAAAATTAAATTTTACGTATATTTTTCCAATATTAAATTCGATTCGGAAAATTGTTGTACAACTTGTTAAACGAAAGTACACGTTATGCCTATGCTTACGCGTGTATTCTACAAGTTAATAACAATTATAGTTCTGAGATTCAGCAAAATTTATTTTCAGATTTTTGTTCCCGATACAAAATTATAATATACTATAATCTCAATATTAAAATAGATCTTAAATTTAATATTATCAATATACCACAAACTTTTATTATAATTTTCAATAAACATGTCCCAAATGCAAAAAATAATACAAAAGTTATCATATTAGATGTATCTTGAAGATATGTATATATGAAGAAAAATAGACTGATGGAACTCAGTGCACAGTTAAAATAACAGTGTCTTTCCATATCATAAAATACGAACGATCTAACTAATATTATTTGCAATAAGTTTTTCTATTAAGTTAAGAGTTATAGAAAAAGCTGACATACGTATCTTATAGGTTCATCGTATTGAAGTCCAGTAAGCTGCAGCACGCGCATACATTCGAACAAAGCAACTAAAAGCATTCAGAACGAACAGTCGAACTATACAAATGTCCATGAGAAAGAAGCAAGTTTCGCTTCATTAATCCTTGATTAAAGCACCTAATTAGGATCACTTTTAAATTGCGTACTTCTGTACTCATGCACTTGCACTCAGTCTTCATTTTATTTTCCATTTTTAATTAACGGACCATTAACTCTTCTACTGCTTTCAATCTTGGACGATTTTTCATACGAATACGTACTTTTGCACGTTTAAACAAGTGTATTTGTGTATGTGCATGCACACGCGAGCATGTTCTTGGAAGTATGTTTTCTAAGTACACATATACGAATTACAGATGAGCTAAAATATGTGCAGAAAAATGCATTGGTGTTTTTCACGTTGGAGTACTTTATAAATATAGCTACTAACAAAATTTGAATACAGCGAAACAAAAAAATGACAAGGCTATATCTCTTGATTATTTTACCTTCACTTACTCTGTCTAGATCAATCTATTTCCCTTTAGTTTTTATTAACAAAGACTTACTATTCTTTTGATTTCTTTGAAATATACATCATTCTACATAAACAGAATATATTTCATTAAAAATATATAGTGAATCATTATTTAAAAAAAATAAAAAAGCATTTTCTATAAAAAATAGGATTTTATTAAAAATTAAAATTATTATATTTCACACAAAACCATCAGAAATTACTTTCGAATACAATTTTAAAAATTAACTTATTCTTTCAATTGATTTTAATAAACATATTAACTATTTATTTATTCTATAAACTAGTTTAATAATTTTATCAAAATTTTAGATGCTTTATTTTCATTATATTCATTTATAACACAATCAGTTTCATTCATCTTCAAAATGTGATTAGTAGATAATAAGTAAAATCTTTTTAAAATTTGATACTACATTCATTTTCTTTAAAGATTCTTAATTATTTTTAATTTATACTTTTTATTCTATTCTTTCAATAGATAATACTTTATTAAATAAATTAATAATAATGCTTATATATTGAAAATAGCAAAATTCAGAAATTTTACTGATTTTAAAATATTCTAAGTGTAGAGCGACAAATATGATCTGACAAGAAAAAATGCATAAATAAAAGAAAATCTCTAAAATAAAAAAATTTCTATAATAAAAAAGAAATTATAAATATGGAGTAAGAAATATAAGCAATGAAAGAAAATTAAATATAATATTTAATAATTTAATCATCGGCGAAGGTAATTTAACTTAAAACATAATGAGTATTTATACTTCTTTTGAAATAACTTCTGATAACATTTCTACATTTTTTTTCGAAACAATTTACAGTGCAACAAACATGTTTAGAGATTTACATAATGTTTCCATAAATATTTATATGAAAAAAAATATTTAATAAGATAAATTTTAGTAGTCATATCGAAGAATCTTATAAATTATTCTACAATTTTTTAAACTAAATTATTTTACTAAATTAATAAAAGTTATAATATAGTTGACATATACAATTGTTTTGTCTATATTTATTTATTTATTTATGCAGATATTTATAACAAATCTATTTCTAAATGTAAAGGTCCATAATAATCACAAAATTGAAGCTAAGATTTAATAAAAGCTCAGAGCGGCAAGTTTGAGAAAGGCAAAAGATAAGGCCTTCATATAGAATTTCAATAGATGAAAATAAAAAAATAAACATAATACATAAATATTGTTAAAAAAAAAGAAATCATATACAACACACGTGTTGAAAAAAGTACACAAAAGAATATATAATGTATTAGAAAAGAACATATTGCTAAATAGGATAATGTTCTTCTGAGAGCCTTTTTTATCAAACGCCGACTTAACCATAAAAGTATAAAAGAAACATGAGGTAATGAGGCGTCTGTATTTTATCATTCTCTCTCTTTCTTTCTCTCTCACTCTCATCGAAATGAATCATTTGTGTCTCATATTTATTAATAGATGCTGAGTGTTCTAGATCAGTTTTGACACAAAATGACGATGTTGAAGTTGTATTGCTTTCGTAACATAAGATATTTACTTCTGTTATTCCTAACATTTGTTGGCGCATGAAATCATATTACATTGTGTGTGTATGTTCGAGGAAAGAAAGAGTTTAAAAGAAACTTTATTCAAGATTAGAAAAGAACTTATATTGAAACTACGGAAAGGATTCTGTTTCCTCATTGAATATATATATTAGTGAATAAAAAATATTTAGGAATAATGAGTCTGATGTTTCCAACGTTGGAACTCCAACAAAAAATTAAATTTTAAAAACTAGAAATTTCTTCAAAAAACTACGTAATATTATATAATATTGTATAAAAAACTACGTAATATTGTATAACTATTATAAAATATTAACAAAAAATGATAAAATCCTAAAAAGACCTCCCAAAAAACCCTTGTTGAGGTATGAAAAATTGAAAAATTTTAAATATTTACTAACTATCATACATAATAATCATTATCAACCACCAAAATATTGAAAAAATTTTTATTATACATAGAAACTTATTATAAACAAATAGAAGTTTCGGCGTATAAATGTACTTGCAGCAGATTTCCTCGTATAATAGTCTATAAATTATTATTATTAATATTTTAACAAAAAATTGCATAGTTCTAATGCTCAAGAACCAAAGATTGGAATAACACAAAATCATAAAAAAATATTTCGCAGGCTTGCCAAAAACATCCACTAATAAACACATTCAATACGCTACCGTTAAGCACATGCGTTTACCACATACTTGTTTCACCAAATCATGTTATTAGGATTCAACAACTTTTTATTGATGCATTACGTTACAGATATAATAATCAACAAATAAACAGATTTTAAAAAAAAATCAGATTCTCGTCATAGTTAAAACAAAGTTAAACAATTTCGGTCTGTTTTAAATTTACTCAGCATTTTGGAAAATAAAAATAAGCCAATTGACATGAAAGAAACTTTATATTTATGTACAATCTGTACAACTACTTCAATCACCTGATCATCTTTCTATCCTTCTAAAATGGCATTGTGCAAGACTTATTTTTCTCTCAGCAAACCACCACTAATTTTCTCATAAAATTGTTAGATTAAAAAAAATTAAAATTACTGTAAGTATTTAAATATTGTTGATTTTATTATAGTATCTTGACTATAGGCATTTACTTTTTTTCTACAATTTTATAAGTGAGCTAATAGTCGCAAAATATTTTTAAGTTTATGAAAATATTATATTCTATTTAAGTATGTTTTCTTGATTCATTAAAATAATGTCCTTTATCTTTTTGATAAGAGATAAGATGTCTAATATAAACAAAAAAAATGCGAATGAGAAAGAGAATGAGTGTGTGAGAAAAGGATGAGTTTTCATGTGGTGTACATTTTGAACTGGAAAAGTATGTACATAATTCCCTTAAAAACATAACGTTTCTTGGTCTATGAAAGTATAATTGCGTTTTAATTACTACTGTAGAATTATCTTTAACTGTTATATTGTTATTGATTTGGAAATTTTTTTGGATGATATATATATAATAAAAAGTTTTTTTGAATATTATAATATTGAAATTGATAATGTAGAATTATAGCAGCGAGTCGTGTAATTTACAACAAAATCCGCAGATCGGAACGAAAATGCACGTTCATGCAACTTTTGGAGAGTTATTCATTCTCGCGTCCCTCTTTTGCCGATGTCCCTTGCACATCGATGTACCGCCCTATTTCTGTCTGAAAGACTCAAGGAAAGAGCAAATCTTTCCTCGAAAATGTTAATTAACGATATCAGCACATTTGTGGAAAAGTCAGACTAATTGTACTGCTTAAAATTGCCCACTGTTGGCATTTCTTTGACCTTCATACAGTATTAATATACCACCAAAAAGAGTTTTTCCATTGAACAATGAAGAATATAAATTGTAAATTGATATAAATAATCGGCTTTAGCACATATTTATTTATTGATTTTATACAGAAAAATTTAAAGCAAAAACAAAAATAATAAATTTAGGATTTGAATAAGATTTTCAATTTTAGCAGAACGTATTTTATAGTAAATCTGTAATCTAAATATAAATATATTAAATAAAATATAAATATCAATTAATTATAAATAAAATCGGCTCCAATATTATACATTTTTTAATAAATGTAAAATTTTTAAACGTTAGAATTGAATTATTTGTACTAACAAATTATTTTGATTAACCTAAATGTCTGGTATTCAAGATATATACTAATATTATAACATAATATTTAAAAATTTTTAAGAATATCCGTGGAAAGAAATTTTTCTATTAGATATAAAGTAAATCTTAAATAAAATATTACTAATAATAACATGATTTTTAAAAATATTGAGATTTTATTTATACATTCAATTTGTAAAAAAAAAAACATAAAAAAGATATAGTTTGGTAATAACAGCGTATTTGTATATATGTTTATAGAAGCCTTATTCGATTATTCTTACTAATGTTAAAGTATTAATTATAGAATTAGAATTTAGAACTAGGAATAACTGTAGTCATAAATTTATTATTTGAATTGAGCGAAATTGCCAAAACGTAAATCTTGTAGGTGATTGAATCCCCCAAAAAAAATTACTATATATTTTAATTTAAAAGATAGGTATTTATTACTCACTTAATACAAGTCAGTAGGTCAGCTGCCAGGTACGATTTGAAGGTAAACTCTGTTTTGCACAGAAAAATGCGCCCTTTTTATACAAAACTTAAAGCACAGGCGGTATAGGCAAAGCGGAGATTTTTATGGCTTTTCCCGGAATAGTCTATACACCCTGTATACAATTTTAATTTTTATTACTTTATTAGTGCTTATATTTAATTAATTACTTAAATGCTTATAAAATTCGGTTTGCAATTTCCTTTTCCATAATTGTACAGTTTTTAAATTATAAATTTGTTAATATTTAGTCTACTTTTATTGATATTAGTTAAATTAGTAATAATTCGTGATTACATTTAAATTTTCTTCGGATTTTTTAGTAGCTATTATTTTTGTTATATTGATTTTTACTATTTCTTATATTAGTATTATTTATAGTATTATTATTATTACTAATTTATTTGTTTACTATTGTATTCCCTTTAACTATATAGAAAACGTTATTGATATTTGGTTTCTTTGATTATTATTTATTTATTTCGATTTTTATTTTCCTCCCATTTTTTTTCTATTCTATTCCTTTTTTGTAACTTTTTATATAAATATAACAAAAATAATTAGTGAGAATATGATAATAATTGTGTCATATAATGTAGCCTTATAATATTACTTATATTTGCTTAAATAATAATTAGAAAAATTCCATGTTATTAATTATATTAACTATATTAGGTTTGTTTTCTAATTATGTTACAGTAATTTATTATAACTATAGTTTTACGATTTTATTTTGTTTTTTTTTCCCTTTTGATTATTTAAGTTTTTCTGTAATTAGTTATGTAATAAAAGCTAAAAGAATATATGGAAAAATACATTTCCCTTTGTTAATGCACTTGCACAGTCGCAGAATATACATGTATGCATGTGTGGGCGCACAGCTGTTCGTAAGTACAAGTACGCATTGAAAGAAGTCGTTGTGTGTATTTATATATGGCGTTCGGCTACTTGCGAGTGCAACCGCGCAATACGCGTGTGCGAATGTAGGCCTCTGAATACTCAAAAAAATGCAGGTACAATCATAAACATGAGTTGGTTATGACCTTTTGTCCTGTCATTCCAGGCCTAGATGTCGAATTTAGATGCTTTAAAATTTTCTTATTGGAGAGAAAGAGAAAGAAGAAAGGAAAAAATATATCTTTTACGGGAAAAAAAATTTCTTTCTTACTTTCAATAGTTTTAATGAGACTATGACGTAACAAGTGCCTACTACACAAGCATTTACACATATTAAGCACACATAGAAATACCTTGCAGACGACCTACAAACTTCCCAAGGTCCGTCGAATCTTGACTTTCCTTTACGAATAAAAGCGCGGCAATGTCGTTTTTTATTTTCAAAATACGCATATCAAATTTACATAGAGCCATTTACCCCATGAAAAAATTAACATACTCATGTTAATATAACTATATATACTCTCCAATATTTTATTACTCAAAAAATTGAAAATTTTACGAATTTTTTACATTAAGCTGTAATGTACGAATGTAAGTATCATCGTTTCACTTTTTTACTGTCTTTTTCTCTCTCTCACTCATTCTACCTCTTTCTATATTATCTTTAAAGAAAATTTTTTATTTCGCTAGAAAACATAGGTTTTATAAGAAAAATGTTCTATACAAAAGTGATTTGTATGATTTTTGAGCTTTACAAATAAATTGTGTAAATACGCAACGATTATATAAATATAAATGTTTAATAATTACAGAAAAACAAAAAAAATTCGTGGTAAAATTTTTTATATATATATATATATGTTTAAAATAATTTTAAATTTATTAAGATAAAATTATGAAAACAATTTTTTAATTGCAATTACTCAGTAATTTTATAATGCATGGAACGCGTAGCTTAAGCATAAAATAAAATAGTAACTGATTTTAATGTTTTAAGTGTCAACTTTACTAATTCAAATTTGAGTGCATTACTATTATAATTAATTATTTGGTTACTTCGCGAAATTTTATACAAATATATTTTACTTTTACAGATTTCTAGTAGGAAAAAGGCAAAAAATTATGACAGCGCTAATTTTAACGGTTATTTAAACAATGACGAGATCTCCAAATTTTGTTGCTATTAGAAATATTTATTCCTTGCAATATGATCAACGAGATTCTTTAATAAAAAGTTGTTGAATGCCTCTAAAACACTTTTTTATTATCAATAAACTGCTGGATTACATGGTATACATATACGTACGGAGTCATTTAAACAATGTTTTAACTATGACGATTTTTTCTTGAAAATTTGATTTTTTCTTGAAAATCTGATTTTTTCTTGAAAATCTGATTTTTTTCTTGAAAATCTGTTTATTAGTTTATTGTTAAATCAGTAAAATAACATAATGTATCGTTAAAGAGTTGTTGCATCTTAATATCATGAATTTCTTAAACAATTATGTGGTAGATGCATGACCTTATCAGTAGCGTATTGGATGTGTTTATTTGTGGATGTTTTAGTCAATATTGCTAAATAGTTTTTGTGGATTCTTTTTTATTCTAATTTTGGTTCTTGTGCACTAGAAATATCCGTTTTTGTTAATATATTAAAAACATATGTATTTATTGCAAATTCTTATTGTTTATAATAAGTTTCTTTGCTCAATAAATTTTTTTTTTATTTTTTTGGTGATTGATAATGAATATTGTTTATTATATTAAGTAAAAATTAGAATTTCAACAATTTTTTAATTTTTCAAATTTTCATCCCCTATAAGTGTTTTTTTACGAAATGTTTTTTGGATTTAATCGTTTTTCGTTAAAACTGTATCATAGTTATATGGTTTGCGTAGTTTTTTTGAAGAATTTTTAAATTTTGAAAAATTTCTTTTTTTGTTGGAGTTCGGACGATGAAAACATCAAACTCATTAAATGTAGGGTTCTTATTATATATACACTTGAAGGAATTCAAAAGTATTAACAAGAAAAAGCGTTAAATTGATTTTATTTAAAGGATTTTTATAAATTTTATTAATCAATGGCATAGTATCTATACATTTGAAGAAATTCAACATTATTATCAAGGAATGTTATAAATATGATTTTATTTATTGTGATTTTATAAATTATATTAATTTAAGGGTTAATATTAAAATAGATTTTAAGAATTTCAACATTATATACAAATAATAGCATAAGTTGTATGATATTTAAATGATTTTTATAAATTGTATTGATTCATGCGTTCATATTATCTATCCATTTCATAAATTTAATTGATAATTTTAAATTATATACATCAATATAATCAAAAATATAGTAAATATAATTTATTTTTTGGATTATTATGCATTATATTTATTTATGGATTAATATTATCTATACATTTGAAGAAATTCAACATTATTAACAAGGAAAAGTTCAAATTTGAAAATTTATTTTATTTTTATGAATTATATTAATTTAGTTGGTAATATTATATATACATTTGAAGATTATATTACTTTAGGTATTAATATTAGCTATACATGTTGAAAATTTCAAAATTATCATCAAGGAATAATGTAAATTTGAATTTATAGTTTGGATTCTTATGAATTATATTAATTTAGGGTTTAATATTATCTGTACATTAATAGAAATTTAAAGAAAATGGCTTTTTTAAATTATATAATATCAGGTGATATACTGTCTATAAAATTGAAGACATTCAATATTATTTTCAAGAAAAAAAGTAAATTTGACTTTATTTATTTGATTCTCATTAATTATATTAATTTATGGGTTCATATTAAGTATAAAGTATTAGAAATTCAATATTATTTTGAAGAAATAGTGTAAATTCAATATAATTTATTGGATCATTTGAATTATATTAATTTAGGTATTATCTATATATTTGGGGAAATTCAACATTACTCTCGAGGAATAATGTAAATTTTATTTTTTTTATTAGATATCTATGAACTGAATCAATTTAGGTGTTAATATTATATATACATTTAAAGAAATTCAACATTATTAACAAGAAATAGTGTAAATTTGATTTTAATTATTGAATTTTTATTATGTATATTAATTTAGTGGTATATATTAAAATGGTACAAAACATTACCTTAGCTTTCTGATAATAAACATTGGATAACCATTAAACTAATGACGACACTACTTGGACATACATAAATTCATCAACACTTGCAACAAGTTGAATTTATACTGAAAAGGATTTCAACGATTTGCGGAACGACATTATGCTCGCAGTAGAAAAGGTAGCTCTACTGATCGAGGTAACTAGAGAATTTGATGGACAAATCATAGAGGGCTCTACAGGATCTATAACAAAATTACCATTGAAAAAACCATTGATCACATTATGGATTTTACCTCGCGCCTGGAAAAATTTCACACTTTTGGCACTGCCAGTGTAGGAATAATAGCCATGTTTATTATAATGAAAATCATTAAAGGAGTAATAGATATATGTTACGACATCGTCTCACAGAAATTAAAAAGATAAATTTTTTTTTTCGGTAAAAGAAATATTCTCTTTCTCTCTAATAAGAAAATTTAAAAAATTCTAAATTCGACACTTAGGCCTAGAATCTCAGGGCGAAGAGTGATAACCACGACATATCTATGACTATGCCTGCATCTAGGGGAGCCAGCCAAAAGCCTACACTCACACGCGTATCGAGTAGTTGCACTCGCAAGTAGCCGAACGCCGTATGCATATATACACATTGATACTTTTCTTTATCAAAGCGAACAGCTGCGCACCCACACATGCACTCATGTACATTCTACGACCGTACAATTACACAAAAATAAGGGAATTATATTTTTTAAATATATATTATATTTAAATTTTTACATAATTAATATAGTTTTATTATTTAAGTAATACTATAAGGCTAAATTGAATATTATCATTTCTCATTGATTATTTTTATTATATAATCAAAAGAGGAAATAAATTAGAAAAGGCGAGAAAAATAAAATTTGAAATAAGTAAATATTAGCAAAATAAAAAAAACGTTTTCTATAATATTAAAATTCTATAAAAAATAATAACGTTTTCTATACAATTAAAGAGAATGAAATAGCAAATAAAGAAAATAGAAATAATAATAATAATAATAATAATAATAATACTAATTAGTAAAATTTAATATAATAAAAATAAAAGTTACTAAAAAAATCCGAAGAAAATTTAAATGTAATCACGAATTATTGTTTAACTAATATCACTAAAAACAGGTTAAATATTAATAAATATATAATTTAAAACTGTACAATTACGGAAAAGGAGACTACAAATCTAATTTTATAAGCAGTTAAGTTATTAATTAAATATAAACGTTAAGAAATTAATAAAATTGAAAATTGTATACAGGCCGTATAGACTTTTCCGGGAAAAGCTATAAAAATCCCCTCTTTGCCTATACCACCTGTGCTTTAAATTCTGTATAAAAAGGGCGCATTTCTCCATGTAAATCAGAGTTTTCTTTCAAATCTTGTAACTAGCAGTTGACCTGTATCAAGTGAGTAAATAAATATTTTTCTTTTAAATATGTAATATTGTTTTTTTTTGGGCATTAGACCCCCTGCCCTTTTTCCTGATCCTCAAATCCTGAAATGCTTCCCATCAAATCCATTCATATTAATGGGCGTGATGAAAATCTACCCCGCGATATGGCTTTCCCATCAAGTCCATCCATATTAACGGGCGTGATAAAAATCTACGTCGCAATATGGGTTTCCCATCAAATCCATCCATATTAAAGGGCGTGATGAAAATCTAAGCCGCGATATGGGCATCCTAAAATCCATTTACTATACTAATGGGCGTGATGAGAATCTACGCCGAGTTATGAAGTATCCATGTTAACATCCCTTTTTCTTTATGTAGTATTAATATTATTAATACCATTATTATAATTATCAAATAACCACCGAGGAAAAAAAGACCGTTGCCCGTCCCAGGATAGTATACTTAACTGTATCGGCCTAAAAGGGGCATTTACGTCATGGACGTAACATATACATTTAAAAGTATTCAACACTACATTCAAGGATGAGTGTAAATATGACTTTATATATTGGATTTCTATTAATTATTTTATTCTAGGACTTAATTCTTTATTCATTTAATTATAATAAATTATATTATTCTAGGGCATATTCTTATTTATACACTTGAGTAATTTAACAATACTATCAAGAAATAGTTTGAATTTGTTTTTTTTATTAGTTTTTATGTTTTATTATTTTTATGTAGTTCTTTTATCTATACATTAAAAAGAAATCATCATTATTATCAAGGAATAATATAAAATTTGATTTTATTTATTACCTTTTATGATCTCTTCCATTTCAGTTGTTAATATTATCTTTACATTCTAATAAAAATCAACTCTATATTTAAAACATGGTTTAAATTTGATATTCTTTTGTGATTTAAATGCCCTTATCGGTTACTATTAACTATACATTTGATAGTATTAAACACTATTCAACCTATATTCAAGCAAGAGTGTACATTTGAAATTGTTTATTGGATTTTATTTAATTATTTTGTTCTAGTGCATATTATTATTTATACATTTGGAGAAATTTATAATTTTTATCAAGAAATAGTCTCAATATGTATTTCTATATTGGAATTTATGATTTTCTTTTTCTATAGTTAATATTATCTATTCATTGAAATGAATCTACCTTTATTATCAGGTAAAAGTATAAAATATGATTTTATTTATTAGATTTTATTATTTGCTACTTTTCTGCTATAAATATTAGCTTTATATTTATATAATAATAAAATTCATAGTTAAGATGTAGTTTAAATTTGATATTCTTTACTTGCTTATGTGAATTATATGTCTTTATCGGTTATTATTAGCTATACATTTGATAGTATTAAAAACTATATTCAAGCAAGAGTGTACATTTGACTTTATTTATTGGATATTATTTAATTGTTTTGTTCTAGGGCTTATTATTATTTATACATTTAAAGAAATTCAACATTATTATCAAAAAATAGTGACAATTTGACATTCTTTATTGGCTTTTGCGATTTTCTTTTTCTGTAGTTAATATTATCTATACATTGAAATAAAGTTATCTTTATTATATGGTAAAAGTGTAACATTTGATTTTATTTATTAGATTTTATTATTTGTTACTTTTTAGTTGTAAACATTAGGTTTATATTTTAATACTAATAAAATTTATAGTTAAGATATAGTTTAAATTTGATATTTTTTATTTGCCTATGTGAATTATATGTCTTTATCGGTTATTATTAGCTATACATTTATATATTATATTAATTTAAGTGTTAAGGATATTATAATCAAAGATAGTGTATATTTGTATTATTTATGAAATTTTTATGAATTATATTAATTTACGTTTAATATTATCTATACATTTAGAGACAATTAACATAATTATAAAGGAGAAGTTTACATTTTATTTTATTTCTTGATTTTAAATAAAAAATATTAATTCATGTTCTAAAGTTATCTATACATTTGAAAATACTCAAAGTTATAATAATATAATATCGCTAATTTGATTACATTTGAAGAAATTCAATATTATAATAAAGGAATAGTGAAAACTCAATCGTCCTTATTGGATTTTTATGAATTATATTACTTTAGGGGCTAATGTTATCTATACATTTGAAGAATATCAACATTAATATCAAGGAATAGTGTTAATTTAATTTTGTTATTGGATTTTAAATATTATATTAATTTAGTATTTAATAATATGTTTATTTTTGAAGATACTCTACACATAATAAAGGAATAATCTAAATTTGATTTATATGTTTGATTTTTATAAATTATATGAATGTAGGGATTCGTATTATATGTATATTTGATGAAATTCACTATTATAATCAAGAAGAGTGTCAATTTAATTTTATATATTCGATATTGTTGTATTATATTTATTTTTATTAATTTGTTTAGCTTTTTAAAGTTCTATTAATTTAGGGGCTAATAGAATTTTTGTAAAATATACTAATTTATGGGCAAAAATTATCAATACTTTTGAAGAAATTCAATCTTGTATAAAAGAATAGTGCAAATTTAACATTATCTATTTGATTTTAATAAATTAGATTTATTTAATACTATGTTAATAATATGTACCAATTTGAAGAAAATAAAATTTGAGATCAAGGAATAAGGTAAATTTAATTTTAATTCTTTGATTTTCGTAAATTATATTACTTTACGTATTAATATTATTTGTACATTTAAAGAAATTTATAATTATAATCAAATAGAGTAAATTTTTATGAATTAATTTTGGTAAAATGTACTTATTTATCGGCTATTCTAATATTATCTATACATTTGAAGAAATTCAACATTTTAATCAAGGAATAGTGTAAATTTGATTTGAAGCATTGGACTTTCATAAATTATATTAATTTATGAAATTATAAAAAGATTTAACATTATAATAATGTAACAGTGTGAATTTCATTAAAATTATTGAATTTTCGTGAAATATATTAATTTTCGTCTTCATTTTATATATACATTTGAAGAAATTTATCATTAAAAGAAAAGAGTAAAATAAATTTTATTAATTAATTTCATTTTTGTAAAATATACTAATTTATGGCCGAATATTATCTATAAATTGAAGAAATTCAATAATATGATAAGGAAATCCTGCAAATTTGATTTTATTTAAATTATATTTATTTAAGAGTTAATATTATGTATGCATGTACGTATATGAAAGCATTTAACATTATAATAAAGGAATAGTGTAAATTTGATCTTACTTTTTAGATTGTTATACATTTTTTAATTTAGGAGTTAATATCATCGATATATTTGAAAATATTCTATTTTATAATATAGTAATTATGTAAATTAGATTTTAATTATAGGATTTTCATAAATTATAATATTTTATGGATTAATATTATCTACAAAATTGTAGAAATAAAACATTTTAATCAAGAAAGAGTGTAACTTTGATTTTAATTATTGTATTTTGATATACCTAAATTATATTAATTTAGGTGTTAATATTATTTATAAATTTGTAGAAATTTAACATTATAATTAAGAAATATTGTAGGTTTGATTTCAATTATTGGATTTTCATGAATTATTATAATTTGGTGTTAATTGTATCCCTACATTTGGAAAAATTTAATATTAAATTCGGGAAATAGTGTAAATTTTGGTTTTCAATAAATTATAATAAGTTATGATTTGATATTATTTATATTTGAAAAAATTTAACATTATAATCATACAAAAGTGTAAATTAAATTGTAAATATTAGTTTTTTGTAAATTATATTAATTTATGAGTTAATATTATCTATACATTTGAAGAAATTTAACTTTATATTCAAGGAATATTTTAACTTAATATTAATAAGCTGGATTTTTTATAATTGTTAACTTAGAAACTAATATTATCTATATATTTATATAAATTCAGTGTTATAATAAAGAATTTGTAAAATTTGAAAGAATATTGAATTTTCGTAAATTATATTAATTGAGATTTTTATTATTTATACATATAAAAATATTTAACATTATAATCAAGGAAAACTGGAAGTTTGATTGTAATTGTTGGTTTCTTATATATTATTTTGATTTAGTTGTTAGTATTATCTATATATTTAAAGTAATTCAATATTATAATCAAGGAAGATTGCGAATTTGATTTTATATATATAGAATTTTATAAATTATATTAGATTATGAGATAATTTCATTTAGACATTTGAAAATATTTAACACTATGATCAAGTAATAGTATAAATTTTTTATTAATTATTGGATTATCGTAAACTATATTAATTTGTTTTGATATTATTTACATATATAAAGCAATTCAACCCTATAGATTAGTGTAAATTTGATTTTATTTAATAGATTTTCATATATTAAAATTATGTAGGTGTTAATAATACCTATACATTAAAACTAATTCAATATAATAATAAAGCAATACTAAACATTTGATTTTATATATTATATAATAATAATTTATATTACTCTAAAAGTTATCAATATAATCAAAAAGTAGTGTAAATCTTTTATTAATTATTAGATTTTCATAAAATATGTTAATTAAGGATTAATATTACTTGTACAGTTGAAGAAATTTAATATTTTTAGCAAGTAAGAGTACAAACTTGTGTTCAGTTATTGGATTTTCATTAATTATATTAATTTATTTGTCAATATTATCTAAACATTTCAAAAAATATAGCATTATAATCCAGGATATTGTAAGTTTTTATTTAATAATGGGATTTGAGACGAAAAGTCACCTTTTCACAAACGATATGGTCGGCGCCATGTTGAAAGTGAGACACGAGGGTTGTGTGAATATGAATGCGGGAGTGAGCGTATGAGAGGAGAGCGCATGAGAGGGGAGCTCAGCTACGCGCCAAAGTGAGAGCGATCGCTCGCCTTATCGTAGATCCTCACCAACGAACCTATGCCGCAAAATGGAAGGACGAGAAATAAATTTCTTCCGCTCGGGGCGAGGGGTAAAGCAAAGGACGGATAGCCATCTTCGCTTTACAAAAGAGAAAGAGGGAGCGAAGAAGAAAGAAGGAGGGAAGAGCGAGAAAAAGCGACATAGGCGACAATGAGAGAAAACAGAAACACCAGTAGTTCAGCAGCGTTAAAGTTGGCAAAATATAAAAGTACGGCGCAGGTAATCTACATAACTGCCCTACCGATCCAAGAGAACGCGATTCGCGATTTGCGTTCTCTTCTCCTAGCGAATGCGAATCGTTACACCATCCTTACCTCTCCGAGAGTAACGCAATTGGCGTTTTCTCACCCTGGGCGGATGCGATTCGCTACGCCGATTCCTTGAGTTCGAGCGACTAAAATGAATAATTTAGTAGTTACTATTATCTATGTTATTTAAAGAAATTTAACATAATAAACATAGAATAGATAAATTTGATTTTAATTAATGGATTTTTAAATCATAGTAATTTTGATAATATAATTTTTCATTTGAAGACATTTAACATTATAATCGAGAAATAATGTAATTTTGATTTTCTTTATTGAATTTTTATAAATTTTATTAATTTATAGGATAGTATTATCTATGCTTTTAAAAATATTCAACTTTATAATAAAGTTTATAATAAAGTAAGTTTTATTTTAATTATTGGATTTTTGTAAATTATATTAATATTGGGTTAAATATTATTTATACATTTGAACAAATTTAACATTATATTAGAGAATAGCGTAAATTTTTTAGATAAGTTGGATTTTGTATTTATTACGCATTAAGGGGCTAATATTATCTGTACATTTGATGAAATCCAATATAATAATAAACGAATAGTGAAAATTTGATTACATATATTGGATTTGATATTTGGTAATTTGATATTCTGTATTGGATTTTTATAAATTATATTAATTTAGTTGTTAATATAATCTATACCTTAAAAGAAATTTAACATTATAATCATATAATAGTATAAATTTTTATTAATTATTTGCATTTTTTTAATTATATTAGTTTTTGGGCTAATATATTTTTATACATTTGAAGAAATTTAATATTATAATAAAGAAATAGCGAAAATTTGATTTTAGTTTTTGAATTTTTATGAATTATATTACTTTAGGGGCTAATATGATCTATACATTTGAAGAATATCAACATTAATATCAAGGAATATTCTAAATTTTATTTATATGTTTGATTGTTATAAATTATATTAATGTAGGGATTCGTATTATATATATATTTGATGAAATTCTCTATTATAATCAAGAAGAGTGTCAATTTAATTTTATATATTCGATATTTTTGTATTATATTTATTTAGGCGTTAATATTATCCATTCGTTTTAAGAAATTCAGCATTAAAATCAAGGAATAGTGTTAATTAGAGTTTACTTATTTGATTATTTTAAAATTATATTAATTAAGGGGTTAATATTATCTATAGATTTTAAGAAATTCGACATTATTATTTATATGTACATTGGTCAATTAGCGTTTCCTAGTATTGATTTTTTTTAATAGATGCAGCATGTATTTCCTGTTTTTATACTGTCGTTTAAGTTTCCAGTTATTAGAGATTTAGTTTTCCCTATATTAATTATTATTTATATGGCATGATGGTCACTGCTGATCCAATTATCATATATTTTCCATTGAATTTGATATTTTCCAAAGGATTTTGAAATTAAAGAGACATCAATATATGAGATGCCATTTTTGGTGGCAAAAGTTGGTTCGTTATATGGATTATTATAGACCAGCAGTCCCATGTTTTTTATAAAATTTTTTACTTTGCGACCTTTATTATTGGTGCCTCTTGGTCTCCAGTGAGAGGAAAGATTTAAGTTGATTAATGATAATGGGTTTATTTTCCTTTCAGTTGTTTGTCCGTTGTTTCGGTTGTCTTCTATGGTCTTGTTTGTAGTTCTTTTGTTATCATTCGTTACTCTTTATGTAGTAGTTGTTTTCTTTTTACCCCATTATATGATGTATTTTCATCGCACCTTGTTAATATGATTTTTATTTCTTTTGATATTTGTATCTGATTTAAAGTTGTTATTGTTGTTATTATGGTAGGTTTTGTTACCAAGAGGTATTTATTAATCTTTAATATATTTATTTTTTTTGTGTTTATCCCGTTATTTGTTATATTTTCATCACACCTTGTTAGTTTTTATACTTATTTTTTTGGTTATATTTACTTTGGACTTTATTTCCATAGGGGATATATTAACCTTTATTTTATTTATGTTCGTTTTATAAATATTTGTGTCTTTCCTGGAATATTATTTTTATTACTACATCTTTTCTTGTTTCTGTTTTTGTTCTTCCTTTTTATGCTTTTCTTTTTATTTATTTATTTTAATTTTTTTATTATTTATAGTTTTAATTTTCTTTCACTGATATTTTTACATTTTTTATTATTGTTATATGTATTTAAGTGCTTATTTATATTTTTGGCGTTATTTGGTTCATATTTTAGTTCATCCCTGTGACAGTTAGGTTTTCTTGTATTTTCTATTTGCATTTTCCTGATTTATTTTCTTCTTATCTTTTTCTTTTCTATTTCCTTTATTCGTTGGGATATTTTACTAACATTCCTGCAAAATATGAGAAAAGAAGGGGTGGTACTCATCATTATCATTATCATTTTCATTATCTTTAAATTACTTGTTCTCTGTCTACTTTTTAATCTCCTTCAGGCTTTATTGTTTTTAATTGTTAGATACATTTGATCACATCTGTTTTGTAATATTTATAATTTTTAGAATTTTAAAACGCAATTTTAAGAAACAATTTGTTCAAATTTTTCGTTATACACTCCATTTCCATGTCACTTCCATACATATAGAAAATTTTATTTTTAATTAAAATTAAGATTCAGAAACATTCTATGTTACTCATATGTATAAAATGTTATTTCTTATTGTCATTACATTATTTACTTGCAAATTTAGATCAGATGTTTTAATTTTATATATTTTTATGTAATTTTGTATTATTTAATGGCGAAATTTACAAATTGATTCGAATAAATTTTCGCCTTTTTTCCGATCATATATTGAATTTTAAATTTTAAATTTCTTCAATCCAAATAATTTTATATATATTAGTAGTTAATTTAATTGTCCATAATGTTTGACTTTAAATTAATTTTTAAGCTACATTGAATGACCTTTTATACATGTGTATGTTCATTATTTTAAATTTTTTATTATTTATCTAATTGTTAATTTCCCTCAAATTTTATTGTTTTTTTTAACTGTTAGACGTATTAGATTATTGCTTAGTTATTTTTCAAATTTTTAAATTTATAAATATTACAAAAAATTTGTTTAAATTTTCCGCTTTTACAATCTATTTCCATCTCACTTCCATACAATATATATTGTAAATTACATTTTTTGCTAAAATTTTATATTAAAATTTATACCGCTTTATTGAAATTATTATATTATCTCTATTGTTATAACGTTTTTTTTGGTCGCAAATTTAAAATTTTTCAATTTTTTAATTTCTTTGCTTTATGTGTTTTATATATTTATTATTTGTTTATCCGCAAAATTTTATGTTTATTTTGTATTGATGTTTCATGTTTTTCCGATCTTATTTTAGAATCCTAAAACGAAATTTTTCGCGTTAATGTATAATTTTATCTATTTACTTTTCATTATTTAATTATAATTTTGTAAAATTATTCGATTATACGCACTAACTCAGTTTACAATTTACTTTGTACGTCAAATCATTATATTTATATTATTATCGAGGTTTGACTCACTTTATTTTGATAGTAGCGGAGCTGATAGTAGCTGCTGTCCTTGGCCCGTCCCTTCTGTTCAGAGGTTTACGGCTGAATGGTGGACATGGATAGTTATTGTTATATCTCGCACGCGAGTTCACGTTCCAAGAGAATTATCCTCCATAACCGTAGAGTTAGGATTCAATCCATCCTTCCTCTGAAAACCTGACTCTCTTAGCTGCAAGTCCTCAACAGAACAAATCGATGCTCTGTTGGGGTTTGAAATTGCCCAGCGAGGACCACGTGAAAGTGGAGTCGCCGCTTGGAAGTGCAAGACTATTTGTATTGTCCGAAAATTTTTTTCCATTTCTGTTTGTGCTTAATTACTGTGTATACTCCATTTCTTCTTTCGCTGGTAGCACATTTTTTATTCATTTTCCTGAAAAATATTTTTAAAGTCATATTTATACTTTTATAGTTATATTAATACTTTTAAGGTCATATTTTTCCTTATTCTTCTTGCCAAGAGCACATTTGGGTCTTTTTGCTATGTTTTTGCACTCTTCAATTTCGGGCTCTTTTTGAGCACAGTGTGCATATGTATTTTCAGTATCGGTGCATGTTTTAGCTTTGTTCTTATATTTTTGGCACTTGTAACATTTGCTGAGATACGTGTCTAACACTCTGCATCTCCTTTATATTTGCAATATACAGTTTGCCAGTATTCATTATGTACTTTCCTAACATAGGATCTACTTCGCGTACTACAATTGTAGTATCATCGTTTCTACACCCAGTTTTGAATTTGTTCTTTAGGAGATCTTCAATCATTTTGTCCTTAAGAATTTCTGTGACATCGATATTCTCATTTTGCTTTTTATCGCTTTAATTATGTTCTTATTTGTAATTGATTTGGTATATCGTAAATAATGATTTTGGGCACTTTCTGGAATGCTTCATTTACATCATATCCATCCTGAATCAATTTACAATTGTTTTTGATATTTTATGTCTTCATCTTGAATAAAGACATAATTCGCTTTTAATGGCTTAAAAGCTGCTTATATCGCATACTGGACTATTTTTATTAAAATTAAGATATTTGATAGCTTGATTACATTCCATCTCATCTCTCAATAGGGACTCATCGCCTGTTTCTGCATTCTTTTCCTCTTTAGTTCTTGTTTTAATAATTAATTTATTTTGGTTCTTCTTCGTATTTGTTCCAACAAGTAATGGACATTCTAAATTTGTCCACCAACCCTACCCACTCAGGGTTGGTGATTGGGGGATAACTTTGTGGAACGAACCGACCAGACCCTCTTCCATTTGCCAACACTAAAGCATGGCATTTTCGCGTCAGGTCTCCATCTCTCCCATAAGAGAAGCAGAAGGTCCTTGGTTCGTTGCGACATTAGGTTCGTCTATGACCCCGCTTTTTGAACTTTCATTAATACTGGTTATGGTCGTACGGGTTGCGGTTTGCGGTTAAAGCCGGATGACGGAGGGGAACTGTTTTGCGTTTTTTTTTCTAAGCTTCGCGTCAATTTTTTCCACCTATTGTACTAGTTCTCCGATATCCATAATCCCTTCTGGACGTGGATATTAAATTTTGCCTTCATATTTTCATGGATCTTATCAATCTGGTCCATCTGCGCGTAACCAACATTTCAGAATATTAGGGTGCACAGATTTAGCGTAAAAAGCGGAAGCTTTCGTTCAGATTTGTTGCCTCTCATTGATATGTCGTGTGAGCGCCTTTCTTTCTCCGGAAGGAAGAAGAAAACGCCGGAGCTAATCCTGAAACTGATTCCAGGTGTGCATTGCTCCAGCAGTCCGGTACCACAATAGCGCTTCTCTTTGTAGTAGTTCCGATATTCCCAAAAGAAGTTGTGTCTTTGAGAGTCCATATACTGCTCGATATTTGGCAATTCGCTCTAGAAAGACGTAGATGTCCCTTCCATCTAAATGGCAATTACATTTCCTTATTTGGTTCAACATTCGACAGTCGGAGAGCGTGGGATCCTCCCAGAGAGGGTTTGAGTGGCTTCATTTCTAGACTTCCAATCCACTCATGTCTTTCTTCCGTTTCATCTAGAGTGTCCGACTGCCACTTCTTCGAGCCCACAATTCGCTTTGGTAGAGTTTCTCATACTTTTGGACGAATTTTGCGAGTCTCTGACGTAGGACGGTAATGTTTCCCTGTGTCGGCAGCTGTTGTTTCTCTAACTCAGCAATAACCGCGGGTTTAATTAACCTAGCGATCCAGGAGTACGGCATCTTTTTTGTCTATCTTTTCTGAAAGGGTAACCGTTACAATATCTACTACCCTATCTGCTTCGCCTAAATATTCTAATAATTTAATAGACTTTAAAAGTCCCTGTTCAGACCTCATGTAACGGTTTTACTCCGTCTCGTTTTCTTTATCTCTTTACGTTTGTTGTTGATGTTCTTGATTTATCTTTCTTTCCTTTGACTTTGGACAACTCGGACTGGACAAGGGTTCGTAAGAAAAGTTTCTTTAGGGTGTTCTAAATCAAGGAAACGCGGATTGTTTTTCTGTTTTCACAAAGCTTCATATGTTAAACCAAAAAAGGACAATGATTTAACAATACTCTATTCGCTAACGCTTGGTTTTCTCACTTATCTATTAACAAAAGCATGTCGCGGAGCACGCGGTGTCACGGTTTCCATAATTCGCGGGACGGCTGCGGTACGCCAGGTCGCGTTACCAAGGTGGCAGAAGACGAGTCGTATCAGACAGTCGGATTCGGATGGAAATTCGAGATGAATGACCCTCTCTGTGTGCGGGACATTTTCTTTAACTCGGCAGGGCTCCTCTCTCTGGGCCAGATCTCCAAGGAGGGAGATGCGCGGATTGGTAGCGCACATGTCGCAAGAGAGGCGATGAAGTGGGTAGCGCACCGCGAGGAAATAAAAAATGGGTCTGACGCTACTGCGGCGTGCCGAGGCGACTCCATGTGCTTGTACGTCACCGCGTGTCCTTACAACTGTTACTTACATTATTCGGCGAGTTTCTGTATATATTTTCTGCACTCACAATTCTGCACAAACATTTACGATAATTAAAACTATACCTTTATTATAATGCGACGAATCCCTTCGTCACGAAAGGAAAACAGAGTCGCTGATCGAAAGCCGGGAGGAAGTCGAACAGGAGACACGGCTCCTACGCCCAAATAAACAACAAAAATGTTTGTAAGTGAGTAGTGTGAAGATATGTGCGGGATTGTAAGTGTATGTTAAAAAAAGTATGTGAGTGTGATAGTATGAGCGCGGCATAGCGTCGGCCGCAAGAGTGAGAGCACCGGATGAGTGAGTGAGCGAGAGAAAGCCCGCGTAGTGGGAGTTCGCGGTTCGAAATGCGTGTGAGAATGAATGGTCAGTGAAAAAGTGAGAGAAAGCATGAGGCCGTGGCAAGGAGCCTTGGCTATGTGTCTAGCCTTGGCTACGCTCTAGCTATCGCAACGCTAGGCTTTGCGCGAGCAAGCGCGACGCGCTTGCGCCACCACTGCCACTATTTTCCCACCACCAGCCATGCGCACGGCCGTAAGGGCGATAGCTAGGCGACGCAGCCCCTCCACGAGGCCCACAAATACGAAAGCGTGAAAAGAAACACCCGCAAATCATAAAATGGCGCGCTCACGCAGAATCGAAAGACGGAGGTAGAGTTCGGAAAGCGAAGGTTTTCTGGTCATACTGACTTTTGATGCATGATTCCTGGTGTCGACATTTGGCACACTTCCCTTGGTACAGACGTAGGTCCGCGTTCGCGCATCCAGAAACAAAGCCTCTTGACTAGACTCCCCCCCCTGAAATCTTCCGCCGAGATATTAAGTATGATCCCGCCGGATAAACTCGCGGTGATGTACCGTTGCCGTTCAATAAGTGTGTATCTATCGTACAATGTATGCGTAAGTGTCGAAACGCCAATTTATTGGTCTTTGTTGTATTAGCCGTCTGGTAATAAAAAACACCGCATCATCGACTGATTTATACTTGTAAAACCTCGCCGTCTAGTGTGTAAAAAAGTGCCGAACGTATCGCAGTCCTTTAAACGACCGCCGAGAATTTATAAAAATTATAATCATTATACACCGTTAATACCTAAGTCATCACTCTTACCATTAAGATTTCTTTGTAAGTGGTAAGCGTACCGCAAAATAAATAAAACCTTCTGTAAGTTTAATTAAATAAAAATAATCCTAAGTTGATTTTAAATATAAAGAAAACGCCACGCTTATTTCGCCTCGGTCTCCTAGCTCTTTTTCCTGCTGCCTCAAACCTGTTCCGACATTGAGCCATCCGGGACGGGACAGTCAGGCAGTACGAAGAATCGAATCACCGCCACCACCAACAGGACCAGTAAGTAGGGACTGTTTGAATGTTAAAATAATATTAGCACATAAATTAATATAATTTATAAAAATCCAATATAAATTGAATAAAATCAAATAACACTGTTCCTAGATTCTAATATTAAATTTTTTTTAATGTATAGATAATTTCAATACATAAATTAATAAAATTCAATAAAATCCAAAAAAAATTAAATTTTCAACAATTCCTGATTATAATATAGATCTCTTCAAACGTACTGAAAATATAAGACCCTAAATTAATACAATTTATAAAAATCCATTTAATTAAATATGATTTAAACTATTCGTTTATTATAATGCTAACTTTCTTCAAATATAGAGATAATATTAACCCTTAAATTAATATAATTTATTAATGTCCAATTCTTACAATCATATTTACACTATTTTATGATTCCTTTAGAATTTTTTAAATGTATAGAAAATATTAAAATATAAATTAATATAAATTATGAATTATCAATTAATATAATATCATGAATTATTTTAATTTAGTTGTCAATATTATCTAAATATTTGAAGAAATTTAACATTAAAATCGAGAAGAAAGAAAAATTTTATTTATTTAATTGGTTTCTTATAAGTTGAATTAATGTATAGCTTAATATTATCTGTATATTTAAAGAAATTCATAATTATAATCAAAGAAAATAGCATTTTAACTTTATTTATTGGATTTTTACACATTATATTTATTTACTGAATATTATTTTTTATACATTTTATGAAATTTAACAGTATAATCAAGAAATAGTGTAAATTTGATTTTATATAATGTATTTTAATAAATTATATAAATTTAGTTGTTAATATTATGTAATGTAGTGTATATTTATAGTGTAATTATAGTATAAATTTTAGTAATTAGTGAGATTATTTTAAATTGTACAAATTTAAGGGCTAATATTATTTATACAATTAAAGAAATTTAACATTATCATCAAGGAATAGATTAGAATTGATTGTAGTTATTGGATTTTCATAAATTATAGTAATTTAGAAGTTACTTATACTTATTATATTACTTATACATTTGTATATATATATATATATATAATATTACTTATACATTTGTAAAAATTTAACATTATAATTAAGAAATAGTATCAATTATATTTAAAATTTATTTTTTATAAATTATATTATTGTATTTGTTAATTCTATAAATTATATCTATCAATATGAAAGTAATTGATTATAATGTTGAAATTATTTAAATGTATAGATAATATTAACACCTAAATTAAAACATTTTAAAAATCCAATAAATAAATCAAATGCGCATTACACCTTAAATATAATATTTACCTTCATCAAACCTACTGATAATATTAGCCCATAAATTAACACAATTTATTAAAATCGAAGATATAAAATCAAATTTACATTATTTTTTGATTATAATGACATCTTTCTTTAAATGTATATTAGTAACTTCTAAATTAATAAAATATATGAATATCCAACAATTAAAATCAGATTTATATTATACATTGATTATAATGTTGAATTTCTTCAAATTTATAGAAAATATTAACAAACAAATTAATATGATTTATGACAATCAATAATTAAATTAAAATTAACACTATTTCTCTATTATAATGTTCTATATTTTTAAATGTATAGATAATATAGACACATAAATTAATATAATTAATGAAAATCCAATAATAATATAAAAAATCTACAGTATTCTTCTTTTACAACGTTGGATGAATATTTTTAAATGTATTGATAACATTAACCCATAAATTAAAATTATTTATAAAAATCCAATAAATAAAACCAAATTTACACTATTCCTTGTTATAATTCTGAATATATTAGAATAGATAAAATGGGCCCCTTAATTAATATACATCATAAAAATTTATATTATTTACATTAAATAATGTACATTATTTAAATTGCTTCAAATGTATAAATATGTATAAAATAAAATTATTACTCTAATAACTGGAAACTTAAACAAAAGTCTGAAAACAGGAAATACATGCAGCGCCATAAAAAAGAATAAAACACAGAACACGAGTAGATTAAACACAGGCAAGGCAGATTGGAATAAATTTCAAATATATTTAAAAAATCAATACGAGGAAACGCTTATTAACCATCATACATATGATGAAACTGAGTTTAACGTAGAATCGGAAGTAGACTTTTAACAAATAATATAATCAGTGCCTGTATTGAATCTATGCCTCACAAAAACATGCCACAGAAAACAAGTATATGGTGGAGACAAGAATTAAAAATACTTAAAACAAAAACCCTAAAACTTAAGAGGACTTACCAGAGGGGGCATGGAACGTCTTCTTATACATAAAGTTCTACATATATTTTCAAATCTTTCAAGAATATCGCCGAACTGTAAGAAGGAAAAAACACGATAGTTAGCATGACTTTGTCAAGTCGCACGAAAACAAGGAAATATAGGGTTTGATCTACAAAAGAAATGCAAATAAATGACACATTGGTGGTGTACTTAGCACTCTCCGACTTGGCGAATAATGGTCATTAAATAAAAGAGACTGCCAACCACCTTTTGGATTTCCACGTTCCAACGGAACAGGTAGAGGAAGAAATCCAAAAATAGCATAGAATCAGAGAGAATAAAGTAAATCTTCCTGAAACAAAAAATTCTGATTCCTTCAGCAAGGCGGAAATGCTGAAGGCAATTAAAATTTTGAGTAATGATAAAAAACCCTGCACATGACCTTATGGAAGTTATCGTTTTTAAAAGAGCAGTTAAAATAATCCTAAATCAGATCTTCAAACTGCTTAATACTTGCCTATATAAAGGGGCTATTCCAGACATTTGGTAAATTGGGAAACTTGATCAATAATAAATGGCGAAATTAATAACCCCCAAGACTCAAAATCTTACATTATGATAAGTCTTCTTCGAGTAATGAGTAAATTACAGAAAAAACTTATCTACAAGATACGTTACATACTGCAGAAACTTCATCCATTGCAGTATAGATTCGCCCCTAATTAATCCACTGAACAGGCAATCAAGGAGTTAGGTCGCAAATTTACAACACAGTGAAAAAAAAATGATCTTTGCACTACTCTTGAATATCAAAGAGGACTTCTATAAAATCTGGAGATCGCTAGTACTTAAAATCCTGAAAAATATAAATTTCCACAAAAACATATACAGAAATTATAACGCGTTTGACATGAATATTCTAAAAGATGCTCAGAAGAGATATCTGATAACAAGAAGCTCCTCCTTTAATACCACTTCTTACGAGGTAATCTGTCAATTAACAGGATTTATTCCAATCGATATAATGATGTAAAAGATAATTGCCACAGATAGCATACGGTAAAACAAAGAGGTCATATTTGGAACAATTATCGTTCCACCCAGAAAAGACTCCTCACTGAGATTATCTAATTTCATAAAAATTATCAATGAAGAAGCCATCCGAATATGGCAACAAAGATACAGTGATCATTCAATCATCAGCGATATACTATATAATGTTTGGACTTGAAGTTAGATTCTTGCGAGTGTGGTAAACAAGACCCATTTCAATATATTCTTCACGAGTCTAAGATGTTCTCATTAAAGTGAAAAGAAATTACCCACTTAATCGGAGGAGGGAAAAATCTTAAGATGCAACATGAACTACTGGAATCAGAAAGAACATTCCCTGCCTTCTACAAATTCGCCAGGGATACTCTCAAAAAAATTTAAGCAAACACACTTTAGAATAAGTTATACAAGAAAACATAATAATCTTTGAACCATGATTATGTAAATTCAATGACACGCAATTAAATTTAAACAACACAACACTCATAAAATCAACATACAAGAAAAACAAACAGACCAACAACTGAACAGTCCTGAAATAGACTTGTATTTTGGAAAACGCTTGGAGATATAATAGAAGTGGCTCTTCGGAGTTAATCTGACTGAGGCCTAGATGCAGAGGCACGAAAGCACTTCTAACACGAAAATCCTCCTTTTTTTATTCATCCATATATGCATTGCACGATAAGGATTGACAAAATAAACGATGAACTCCGGGTCAGTGTTTACAATGCATTGATTCAGGCGAGATCATAGACGGAGCCGCCACGAGATTTCTCGTGGATGTATAGCGGTTGTGAAGTGAATCAAAAGACTTAAAACAATATGATGCTACTAGATAGCTGCGTCATATGGTACAGTTATCGCACAAACCCAAGTGCCGTACGGAGTTGACGATCAATCAAGCGGGATTTCACCGCAGGTCGAGTCCAAATTTCTAACCGTCGATTAAGGGTATACCAAGTTCGTCGTCGAGACTTGGATTGTCTGTAGATAACTCAGGTGACTAGCAACATTTTGAACTCGGTAGAGCAGTTACTATTACATTTATAATATAATAGTTCTATATAATTTTATATAGAATATATAAAATTATATATTCATATAATATAATAATAATTCGAAAATTCAATAATTAATGAATATTTACACTATTCCTTAATAATAAAGCAAAATTTCTTCACATGTAAAGATTGTACTCCACTCGAAATAATATAATTTATAAAAATCCAATTTTTAAATAAGCTTATCATATTCGATGGATTTAATGTTAAATTTCATCAAATGTATAGATCATATTGACACATAAATTAATATATTCTAAAAAAATCCAATAATTACAAACAACGTAACACTTTATATGATTAAAATGTTGATTTTCTTCAAATGAATAGATAACATCAACGCAGAAATTAATATAATTTATAAAACTCATAAATTAATTAATTTATGACATTAATAATTGAATTAATGTTTACACTATTCCTTAATTATAACATTTAATTTCTTCAATTCTATAGATAATATTAATCCATCAAATAATATAATTTAGGAAAATCATATAATTCAAATCAAATTTACATAATTACTTTATTTGAAAGTTTAATATTTTCAAATGTATAGATGACATTAACCCTTTATGTAAAAAAATTTTTAAAAATCTAATAAATAAAATTAAATTGTCAATGTTCCTACATAACAATATTGAATTTCTTTAAACGCACTGACAATATAAGAACCTCAATTAATACAATTTATAAAAATCTAGTTAATATAAAATAATTTACATTAATCCTTGTGTTACGTCCAATTTTCACTACTGTTGATTTTTGGAGGGTGGTTATCTCGCGGTATCTGTTTGGTAGGAGTGAATGGATCTCTTGTTCTTTCTTTGTCAGTGTCTTATTCGTTCCTTGCTTGAAACCTCAATTTACGATGTCCCGACATACGGATGATAGGATGGTGAAAAGTGATCTATTTAAAAAAGTTTTTTTTTTGTGCGGGGGTAAACAAAAATTTTCTTTCAAGATTGCGATTTCATTATTTTTTCTTCTAGCATTTCGATTTTATCTTGCTAAGATGAAATTAAATACCCTAATACTTGAACAGATGAAACTATATCACTGTAATTACTCTTTAGTCCAAGTAGCCATTTATTTTGAAAGTCAATGCTCCTTTCAATTTGTTCGTGTTTTTCCTTCTTAAATTTATTTAAAAAGTTAGTTATTTGAATTATACGCGATTCTATATCTTCTAGAACTTCGGTCCTATAGGCGAGTTTTTCTAACCTAGCGCTTGCCATTTCGTTTATACCACCACGAATATAAAGAATCATTTTGGTGATTTATCCGTTTTCTAACAATTATTATATTTTTCTTCCCCCTTTTTTCGAACTCTCTTAGGTAACAGATTTTATGAAAGGATTATGTTTCGATAATGATCGAGAAAAAAAATTTTCAATTATCCTACTACAATTCAAACCTTAATCATTTATTGAATTATTTTCATAATTTATTCTTTATTATTACTTAATGAATTATAGAATTATTTAATTATAATTCAATCTCTTATATTCCAATTTTTAAGTAATTTATATGTAATTGTTCAATTACTATATATCAATCTTTATATTTTATTTTACAAGTATAATTTATTGAAATATTTATTTTTTCTAAATATATAGAATTATTTTATCGCAGTTTCAAAGATTTTGAAGGGAAGGAATTGAATGGAAGAAGAGACAAAAAAATGATTCCAAATAATATTTCCTATAATACTAGGCTCTATTTCCTCTTTTTATTGTTATTACAAATCTTCTAAGGTACTGCCAAATTAGTACCTTTCTATAAATCTAGTGGTACCTGAGTACCAATAATTTAGTTCAAAACAATTGGTATAGTATTCGGCCTTAGGATATTCACAGCATTTCTTACAATAGAAGCTACCGACATACCTTTTTCTTCTACCCGGCCCGAATAGCTCTTTGACTACTTTGAGGTTCCGAGAAAAATTTTCTATTTTTATTATTTTCACTTTCTTTTCTTCCTTTTCTTTTTCTGCTAATTGCCGTTCCCTTTCCCTTTTTAATCAAAGCCACGCCTTTTTAAACGGCTTTTTATAGTATTTAGCTGCAGTTTTTTCGACGTTCATTTTTTTCCTATTTTTCTAGAATAAAGAAAAACAATACTATGAGAGGACCGTAAATGTATCCTGGACGAGCCCCCAAAAATTTTTGAGTTATTTCCATGACGTAAATGCCCTTTTTAGGCCTATTCAGTTAAGTATACTAGCCTGGGATAGGCAACGGTTCTATTTAACTCGGTGATTATTTGATAATTTCTCAATGTTATTAGATTAACGGTATTGATATTACTAGGATCTCATAATGAAAAGGGATGCTAGCATGGATTCTTCATAGCGCAACGTACACTTTCATCACGTCCGTTAATATGGAGAAAAGGAAGTAGGAGTCCCATATCGCAGCGTAGACTTTCGTCACGCCCATTAATATAGAAAAAGGATTTGTAAGATGCAGTCATATAGAGTGGTATACGAAAGGATTTCAGGATAAAGTATCGGGAAAAAGATAGGGGATTGAATCCCCCAAAAAATATACTACATATTTTAATTTTAAAAGAAAGGTATTTATTACTCACTTAATACAAATCAGTAAGTCAGCTGCCAGGTACATAATTTGAAGGTGAACTCTGTTTTGCATGGAGAAATGCGCCCTTTTTATACAAAATTTAAAGTACAAGCGGTATAGGCAAAGAGGTGATTTTTATGGCTTTTCCCGGAATAGTCTATACACCCTGTATACAATTTTAATTTTTATTAATTTATTAGCGCTTATATTTAATTAATTACTTAAATGCTTATAAAATTCGGTTTGCAATTTCCTTTTCCATAATTGTACAGTTTTTAAATTATAAATTTGTTAATATTTAGCCTCATTTTATTGATATTAGTTAAATTAGTAATAATTCGTGATTACATTTAACTTTTCTTCGGATTTTCTAGCAACTATTATTTTTGTTATATTGATTTTTACTATTTTTTATATTAGTATTATTTATAGTATTATTATTATTAATAATTTATTTGTTTACTATTTCATTCTCTTTAATTGTATAGAAAATGTTATTATTAATGGGTTATCTATTTTTGTTAATATTTACTTATTTCAATTTTTACTTTCCTCGCCTTTTTTATTTTACTATCCCTTTTTGTTATATTTATATATAAATATAACAAAAATAATCAGTAAGAAATGATAATAATTGTGGCATTTAATTTAGCCTTATAATATTACTTATATTTGCTTAAATAAAAATTCCATGTTATAAACTATATTAACTATATTAGGTTTATTTAATAATTACAGCAATTTATTATGGCTACAGTTTTAAAATTTTATCTTGTTTTTCTTTCTTTTTTTTGGTAATTTAAATTTTACTTTAAGTAATTATGTAAAAAAATTTTAAATAATATATATGAAAAATATAATTCCCTTATTTCTGTGCAATTGCACGGTCGCAGAATGTACGTGAGTGCACGTGTTGGTGCGCAGCTATTCGCTGATACAATTACGCATTGAAAAAGAAAAATGTCATTGTGTATACATGTGTATACATGCAAGTCATATAAAAGAGCACGCTCTCGCAGAATCAAGAGACGGAGGTTGACTTCAGGAAGCTAGGAGATGGAGCCCCAGGAACTCTAGGAGATGGAGCTAAGGGAACGTTGACGTTTTGGTGCGTTTCCGGTTGTGTCGACATATAACGCACGACTCCTGGTGCCGACTTTTGGCGCACTGGAGAGCACCAGGAAGTGCCGACATTTGGCGCACCACCCCGGGTATAGACGTAGGACCGTGGTCGCGCATATGGAGACACAGCCTCTTGTCTAGACTCCCCCCCCTGGCCGCTATTTTTCGCCGAAATATTAAGTGAAATCTCCTCTATCATCAAAAAACTTAAACTTAAAAAACAGTATAAAAACAGGAAATACATGCAGCGCCATAAAAAATAATAAAACACAAAACACGAATAGATTCAAAACAGGCAAGGCAGATTGGAATAAATTTGAAATATATTAAAAAAATCAATACTAGAAACGCTAATTGACAAACATACAAATAAAGAAACTAAGCTTGACGTAGAATCGGAATGTAGTCTTTTAAAATCTATAGATAATATTAACCCCAAAATTAATATAAGTTATAAAATCCAATAAGTAAAATCAAATTAACACCATTCCTTGATTTTAGTGCTGAATTTTTTAAAACGTAAAAATAATATTAACGCCTAAATATATATAATACAAAAAATCGAATATATAAAATTATATTGACACTCTTCTTGATTATAATAGTGAATTACATCAAATATACATAGAATACAAATCCCTACATTAATGTAATTCAAAAAATCAAATATATAAATCAAATTTAGACTATTCCTTAATTATGTGTAGAGTTCCTTCAAATCTAAAGATATAATTAAAAACTAAATTAATATAATATATAAAAATGCAAAAATAAAAATTAAATTTACACTATTCCTTGATATTAATGTTGATATTCTTCAAATGTATAGATAATATTAGCCCCTTAAGTATTATATTTCATAAAAATCCAATAAATAAAATTAAATTTACACTATTCGTTGATTATAAGTTGAAATATTTTAAATGTATAAATAATATTAATCAATAAATAAATATAATTCATAAAAATCCAATAAAGGTAATTGAGTTTACACTATTCCATAATAAGAATGTTGAATTTCATCAAATATATGGATAATATTAACGACAATATTATAATTAATTATAAAAATCCAAATAATAAATTTAAATTTACACTTTTCCTTAATTATAAAGTTTATTTTTTACAAATTTTTAGATAATATTCATCCCTAAATTAATATAATTTATTAAAACGAAATAATCATATTAAACTTATATTATTCCTTGAGAATAATGTTCAATTTCTTCAAATGCATAGATAATATTAATCGATAAAGAAATAATGTAAATTTAATTTTAACTATCGGATAACATAAATTTCTTACTTTCGGGTTTAATATTATCTGTCCGTTTGAAAATATTCAAATTTATAATAAAGTAATATTGTAAATTATTTTTAATTTTTGGATTTAAATAAATTATATTAATTAATGGTTTGAAATTATCTATACAATTGAACAAACAAAACATTAGAAACATGAATAGTGTAAATTTGATTAACAAATTTAAATAAATAAAATAAAAATTAACACTATTTATAAAATTAAAAATTTATTTATTTCAAACGTTTATTAAATATTAATCCCTATATTAATATTATTGGAAAAATTTAAATAAATAAAATAAAATTTACGCTATATATAAAAATAATAATAAAGTTAATTTAATAAATTATATATTTTCTTCTATAAAATAATCCTTTTAATCAAACACTTTATTTAATTAATATTAAATTAATATTATAATATTACATATTATTTTAATATATTCTTCAGTAATTATTATATATTTTACTAATATTGTTAGATGTAATGCATATAGATGATTTATTTATTGAATTTTAATAGAACTTAATTTAATTACTTTTATTTGTATTATACGTAAACATAAATACTTCAAACTAGTGATTTTATAAATTTGATTAATATTATATCTTTTTCTTTATTATTCGTATATTTTAATGAAAATAATTGTATAATTATTCTAATAATTATTTCATTAATTACAAAGATAGGAATTTTCCCTTTTTATATATGATATATTAAAATATTAATTAATATAAATTGATCTAATAATTTCCGTATTTTAACAATTCTAAAAATTATTCTTTTAAATATCATAAATTAATTAATTAATTCTACTACACTAAATGTAAATTTATTTTTATTTATAATTATTATTTCAAATGTAATTTGAATTTCATTAATAGGCTTACAAACTTCATCAACTAAAATTATTATAGGATATTCTTCAATAATTCAAATTTCTTGAATCATAACATTATTACATTCTAACGAAAAAATTTGTATTTTTTATTTTTGCATATATTTAGTGATTAGATATTCTTTAATACATTTATTTAATTACTTAATATTAATTTACTTCAAGACTTATATATTGTAAAATTAATAAATGGGATTCATATATATTTACTAATTATACCTATTTTATCATTGATAGGATTACATTCATTCACAGGATTTTTATAAAATGATTAGCAATTAAAGCTATAATTAATATACCTTTAAATTTATTATTAATTTTTATCATATCTTCTTTAATTAGGACTTTTCTTACATACGATTTACTTATTCTTTTTTTACTTTTTATTATTACACAAAAAGAAATAATCTTAAGTTTATTAATTTTCATCCTACAATTCCTGAATATTTAATCATTGTAAATTGATGTAGATTAATATTTTTATTTATTTATTTATTTAAAATTTTAAGTTATTAAAATTATAATCCTTCAAAGTTTAAAATATATAATTTATATAAATTTTATTAATTGAAACCAAACTTAGAGGTTTATTATTGTTAATAATAACATTGAATTATATCATTCCAGTAAAATAGAAATATTAACATATTATGAACTTCTAATTCATTAATTTAATAATTAAATTATTTATATTTCTTTTAGTAATATATCTGATTAAAAGTAATAAACTGTAAATTTATTCATAGAAATTTTTTTCTTATTACCATATATACATATATATTTAAGATATTAAATAACATTTTTAAATTTGCAATTTAAAGTTTTTATTAAACTATTAAATATTATTTTAATCAATCTAATACTCCATCTTTTAATTCAATAAATAAACCAAATAATAATAAAACCAAATCATAACTCCATAAAATAATAATTTTTATTATTAAGTAAAGGTAATATCAAAAAAATTTCTGCATTAAAAACTAAAAATACAATAGTAACTATAAAAATTGTATAGAAAATGGCTCACACCTATGTGATGATACCACATTCAAATGGTGTACATTTTTCTCAACTTTCATTAATTCTTTTTGAAAGAGTAAAATTTAATAATAATATAAGTCTTGATAGTAATAAAATAAAACATATTAAGAATAGGATTTTCATTATAATTTATATATACATATATATCTATTAAATTATTAGACTAATAATAAATTTATTAATTGGAAGTTTATTGTAATTAATTATACTATATTAATTATTTAGATAAAATATAAACCCTTAAAAATAAAAATAATCATACTACACCTACAAAATATCAGTATCAAATTGCCATTTCTAACCCTACACGATGATTTTTAGAAAAATGATTTTTAATTAATCGAATTAATATAATAAATGAAAATACTATGCCAATTAATACATTAATTCCATGAAACCCCGTAGGTAGATAATAAATTGACTCAAATACTGAATTCCTGATAGTAAATTCAGTCCAATTATCGAGAGGGAATTAATCAGAATATACTCACATATATCAGTATATATATACTCACAATGAAGTTATTCAATTTAATAAAAATTTATTAAAGTAGATGGGTCAAATATTGAAAATAAATTTATCATGATTATTTCATAAATTTTTTATTATTTTTATTTTTATATTTATCTTTAAAAGTTCTAACATAAATAAACAAATAATGTAAAAATACCATAAATAATAATTCAGAATAAAAAATTGGTTTTATTTGCGGAATTAAATATTATTATTTAATTAAATAACGTTAAATAAATATCTAATAAACAATTGATATCTGAAATAAAGATATGTTTTTTTTAAATCATTTATAGTAATTTTTACTTCAATTGATATACTAAAAAATATTAATTCTATAAATTAATAAATTTAACTTGACAAATTAATATTATTATTTAACTAATTTTTTATTTTATTTTTTAACTCAATTTGAAAACCAGTCTACTGTTGTAGATTCTAATGCAATAGGTATAGAACTATGATTGATTCCACAAATTTCTAAACATTGCCCATAATATATACCTGGACGTTGAATTAAAGTTCTAATTTGATTGATTCGCTCAAGAATTGCATCAACTTTAATTCCTAATGAATGAATATAGTAGTAATATAGTATAGCAAATGAATGAATCACATCTACTGTTCCTACTAATATTCGAATGTCACAATTAATAGGTAAGGCTAAATGATTATCCACATCTAATAAACGAAAAATTTCTCTATGACTTGAATTCCTTACTATATAGGAATCAAATATTTTATTAAATTCCCTATATTAGTATCTTCAATATCATTGATGACCTATAATTTTTATAGTCAATAATAGATTTATTGCATAATTTGTATCAGTTAAGTATAATAAATGTAATGAAGGAAATGTTAATATTAATAAAATTCCTATAGAAATTAAAGTTAAAATACTTCTAATATATTTCCATGAGTTATTCTTAAATCAACCTATTTATTATTTACAAATATAATAACAAGAACATAATTAAATATTATTATTACTATAAATACAAATACTATTAAATAATCACGATAAAAAATTGTATTTTGTATTAATTTGTATTTCTTTTCTTTTGTTTTATTTGTATTAATTTCTATAATTTCTATAAATGAATTTGCATCTTGTAATATCATTTGACCTCATACTGATACTTCTAAGAATAAATTTTGTACGTATATAAAGCTTAAATTTATTGCACTAAACTGCCATATTAGAATTTATATTTCTCGATTTTCAGGATACTCTTTAAAATTTTCATCATATGAAAGTGGAGTAAATCAAGGTTTTATTGAGGTTTATTTTGAGCTTCTCATGAATCGATATCTTTTTTATATTTACCAGCCTCAAATTATTCTTTTTCTATAATCTGTGGAATTTCATGAATTCTATGATCAGGTTTATGAAATCCTATTATTGAATTAGAAACATAAATAAATATTGTTGTCTGTCTTACTAAGGCCCTTCAAATAATGAAAGTAAAAAAGAAAACTCTTACTATTGTAATATTTGATTCTATTGATGATATTTTATTTCAACATAAATATGCATCAGGATAATCAGCAATTCGAGGAAGAATGCCATTTAATCCTAAAAAATGCTAAGGAAAAGAAATTATATTTACACCAATAAATATAGTAAAAAAATGAATTTTTAAACTTTTTTTATTTAAACAAACACCAACAATTATTGGAAATCAATAAATTAATCTCCCAGAAATTGTGTATACAGCTCCTATTGATAAAACAAAATTAAAATGAACTACAACATAATATGTATCATGCAATACTATATCTAACGAAGAATTGGTCAGTATCACCCCTGTTAATCCACCAACAGTAAATAAAAATACAAAACAAAAAATTCATAAATTATTTACAGAAATTTTTAATTTTACTCCTATTATTGATCTTATTCAACTAAAAACTTTAATTGATGTAAGAATAGCAATAATTATAGTTACTGAAGTAAAATAAGCTCGAGTATCTATATTTATCCCTACCGTAAATATATGATGACTTCAAACAAACCCTCAATTAACCCTAATACATCAATAGTTAACATAGCATATGATATTCCTATAGTCCCAAATACTTCTTTTCTTATTTTTTCATAACATATTATATGATAAATTAATCAGATAAAAAAAGTAGTATTTAAATTACGATCAAATAATAATATTGTAATTTCTCCTGCTAAAACAGGTAAAGCAAATAATACTAATACAGAAGTAATAAATATAGAAATACAAAATAATGGAATTATTTCAAATCTTACTAATTTTATATTTAAAATTGTAACAATAAAATTAATAGCACCTATAATAGATGATGTTCCAGCTATATGTAAAGTAAAAATTAAAAAATCAACTTAAACTCCATTATGAAATAACTTTGAAGATAATAAAGGATAATTGTTCATCCAGTGCCTGTGCCATTTCCTATTATTGCTCTTGTTACTAAAAAAATAAATCTTGGCGGTAATAATCAAAATCTTAAATTATTATATCTGGAATTCATAATATTATTGGTATTAAATAATTAACAAATCCTATTATTGCAGATATAATAAAATAAAATTATTACTATAGCATGTATTGTTTCAATTGAATTATAAATATGTTCATTTCCTAAAATTAATCCTACACCTCTTAACTCAAATCGAATTAATATTGATAAAGTAAATCCAAAAAATTCAGCTCATAATACAAAAATTAAATATAAGATACCAATAATTTTATGATTGGTAGAATACAATAATTTACTCATTTAATTTTATATAGTTTAAATGAAAACACTATATTTTCAATATAAAATTAATTAAATTTCAATTTATAAAATTTTATTTTAAAAAAATTTATATTATCATAATATCTTCAATACTATATTTTAAACTTAAACTATTTAAATTTGTAAAAATTTAAATAATATTGATATCATTATTATTACCGCTAATAATATAATCGTATAATTTTTATTTAATTCACTATATTCCTTTATTTCTTAAGATATTAAGAAATTAAATTTTTAAATAAACATTAACGAATAATAAATTATTTTATTTATAATAATATCTATATATAAATCCTTAAATGAATTAATAGTTATTTCATTTATTTATTGATAGTTATTAATTAAAAAAAAATATTAATTTTGTAAATAAAAAAAAATCATAAATTTATATCATTAATCACCAAAATTAATATTTTAAATTCAACTATTTCTTGAATTAAATAAAATGAAAATAATATTTTCTAATTAATTAATAATATTAAATTGCACCAAATGTATTATAATAATATACCCTAAAACAATATAATTTAATAAAATCCACTAAATCAAGTCAAACTTTCACTAACCTAGAACAATATTGTTGAATACTATCAAATGGATAGCTAATAATTTCAAATAAATGCATATAATTCACATGAGAAACTAAATAATATCAAATTAAAACTATTTCTTAAACATAAAGTTGAATTATTTTAAAATATAAAGATAATATTAACTACTCAAAACAAAAAAATCACAAAAGATAGTAAATTATTTCAAATTATATGAAATTCCTTGGCAGTCTTGAATTTATTAATATTGTTAGTTAATATTAACTAAAAAAAAGCAAATCATAAAACCCAGGACAGAATGTCAAATTTCCACTATTTCTTTATAATAATGCTACATTGCTACAAATGTGGAATAATAATATGCCCTAGAACAATATAATTAAACTAAATCCACTAAATCAAGTCAATTTACATTACCTTGAAGACTATTGTTGAAAACTATCAAATGTATGGCAAATAATCAGAAATAAATGCATATAATTAACATAAGTAAATAAAGAAAATCAAATTTAATCTATTTCTTACCTATAATATAAAATTATTTTAAAATGTAAGGCTAATATTAACAACTGAAAAGTAACAAATCATAAAAGATATTAAATAAATACAAATTATATAAAATATTTTGTTAATACAGGAGAATTTATTATAATGTACTGTTAATATTAACTACAGAAAAAGAAATTCATAAAGCCCAATTTAGAATGTCACATTGACACACTATTTCTTGATAATAATATTAAATTGCACCAAATGTATAATAATAATATGACCAAAAACAATATAATTAAACAAAATACACTTAATCATGTCAAATTTACACTAACGGGGAAAAATATTGCTGAATACTTTCAAATGTATAGCTAATAATAACATATAAATGCATATATCTCTCATAAGAATATAAACAATATCAAATTTAAACAAATTCTTAACTATAATGTAGAATTACTTTAAAATGTAAATCTAATATTAACAACTAAAACGTAACGAATCATAAAATATAATAAATAAATTCAAATTATATGCAATTCCGTGATAATAAAGTTGAAGTCATTTTAATTTATTGTTAACATTAACTAAAGAAGAAACAAATCATAAAATCCAACACAGAATGACAAATTACTTCTTTTTCTTGAAAAAAATGTTAAACTGCTCCAAATGCATAATAATAAAGTTACCTAGAACAATATAAATAAGTAATATCCTCTAAATAAAGTCAAATTTACATTAACCTTGAAGAATATTGTTGAATACTATAAAATGTATGCCTAATAATAACAAATAATTGCATATAATTCACATAAAAATTAAAGAATATCAAACTTAAATTATTTCTTAACTATAATATGGAATTATTTCAAAATATAAAGCTAATATTAACAACTGGAAAGTTACATATCATAAAATATAATGAAGAAATTAAAATTAAATACAATATTTTGATAATACAGGTGAATTTATAATAATGTACTGCAAATATTAAGTACAGAAAAAGATATTCATAAGCCCAATATAGAATGTCACATTGTCACTATTTCTAGATAATAATATTAAATTGCACCAAATGTATAATAAGAATATGCCCTAAAACAATACAATTTATTAAAATCAATTAAATCAAGACGAATTTTCACTAACCTTTAAAAATCTAGTTAATAACTATCAAATGTATAGCTAATAATATCAATTAAATGCATATAATTCACATAAGAAAATAAAGAATATCAAATTTGAACTATTTCTTAAATATAAAGTTGAATTATTTTAAAACCTAAAGCTAATATTAACAACTGTAAAGTAGCAAATCAAAAATTTAATAAATAAATTCAAAGTATATACAACTCCTTGATAATAATGTTGAATTTATATTAATTTTGTGTTAATATTAACTACAGAAAAAGCAAATCATAAAATCCAACACAGAATGCCGAATTTCTTCTTTTTCTAGATTATAATGTTCAATTGCTACAAATGTAGAGTAAGAATATGCCCTAAAACAATACAATTTAATAAAATCAAGTAAATCGAGTCGAATTTTCACTGACCTTGAAAAGAATAGTTGAATATTCTCTAATTTAATGCTAATAATATCAAATGAATGCATATAATTCACATAAGAAAATAAAGAATATCAAATTTGAACTATTTCTTAACTATAAAGTTGAATTATTTTAAAATGTATATCTAATATTAAAAACTGAAATGTAATATATCATAAAAGTTAATAAATAAATTCAAATTATATACAACTCCTATATAATAAAGTTGAATTGATATTAATTTAGTGTTAATTTTAACTACAGAAAAAGAAAATCATAAAATCCTACACAGAATGTCGAATTTCCTCTTTTTATTGATTATAATGTTAAATTGCTCCAAATGTAAAATAAGAATATGCCCTAGAACAGTATGATTTAATAAAATCCAAGAAATCATGTCAAATTTTCACTAACCTTGAAAAATATTGTTAAAAACCATCAAATGTAGAGCTAATAATATTAAATAAATGCATATAATTCAAATAAGAATATAAAGAATATCAAATTTAAACACTTTATTAACTATAAAGTTGAATTGTTGTAAAATATAAATCTAATATTAACAACTGTAAAGTTACAAATCAAAGAGTTTATAAATACATTCAATGTATAAACAATTCCTTGATAATAAAGATGAATTTATATTAATTTACTGTTAATTTTTACTACAGATAAAGCAAATTATAATATCCAACACAGAATGTCGAATTTCCTTTTTTTATAGATTATAATGTTAAATTGCTCCAAATGTATAATAATAATATGCCCTAAGACAGTACAATTTAATAAAATCAACGAAATCAATACGAATTTTCACTGACCTTGAAGAATATTCTTAAAAACTATCAAATGTATAGCTATTAATATCAAATAAACGCATATAATTCACATAAGAAAATAAAGATTATCATATTTAAACTATTGCTTAACTATAAAGTTGAATTATTTAAAAATGTATATCTAATATTAAAAACTGAAATGTAATATATCATAAAAGTTAATAAATAAATACAAATTATATACAGTTCCTTGCTAATAAAGCTGAATTTATATTAATTTAGTGTTAATATTAACAACAGAAAAAGCAAATAATAAAATCCAACACAGAATGTCGAATTTCCTCTTTTTATTGATTATAATGTTAAATTGCTCCAAATGTAAAATAATAATATGCCCTAGAACAGTATAATTTAATAAAATCCACAAAATCATCTCAAATTTTCACTAGCCTTGAAAAATATTGATAAAAACTATGACATGTAGAGCTATTAATATCAAATAAATGCATATAATTCACATAAGAATATAAAGAATATCAAATTTAAACACTTTATTAACTATAAAGTTGAATTGTTTTAAAATCTAAAGCTAATATTAACAACTGTAAAGTAACAAATCAAAGAGATAATAAATAAATTCGTAGTTTATACAACTCCTTGATAATAAAGATAAATTTATATTAATTTAGTGTTGATATTAACTACAGAAAAAGCAAATAATAAAATTCAACACAGAATGTCGCATTTCCTCTTTTTATTTATTATAATGTTAAATTGCTCCAAATGTATAATAATAATAAGCCCTGAAACAAAACAATTTTTTAAAATCAACTAAATCAATTCGAATTTTCACTAACATTGAAAAATAATGTTGAAAACTATCAAATGTATAGCGAATAATATCAAATAAATGCATATAATTGACATAAGAAAATAAAGAATATCAAATTTAAACTATTTCTTAACTATAAAGTTGAATTGTTTTAAAATATAAAGCTAATATTAACAACTGAATAGTAACAAATCATAAAAGTTAATGAATAAATTCAAAGTATATACAATTCCTTGATAATAAAGTTGAATTTATATTAATTTAGTGTTAATATTATCTACAGAGAATGTAAATCATAAAATGCAACACAGTATGTCAATATGCCACTTTTTCTTGATTATAATGTTAAATTGCTCCAAATGTATAATAATAATATGCCCTAAAACAATACAATTTAATAAAATCCATTAAATCATGTCTATTTTCACTAACCATGAAAAATTATGTTGAAAACTATCAAATGTATAGCTAATAATATCTAATAAATGCATGTAATTCACATAAGTAAACTAAGAATATCAAATTTAAACACTTTATTAACTATAAAGTTGAATTGTTTTGAAATCTAAAGCTAATATTAACAACTGTAAAGTAACAAATCAAAGAGTTAATAAATAATTTCAAAGTATATATAACTCCTTGATAATAAATATAAATTTATATTAATTTAGTGTTAATAGATTAATTCTTTATTCGCCAAAGGGCCCAAATATCTTTCACCACAAGGTGATACAGTAGTTTAACATGTTGGGCCATACGGTCCCGGTTAATATAAATATAAATAAATAATTTCTACGGGCTTTAACATATATTTCGCCCGGAATATCGTTTGTATCACAAAATATATAAATGTATATCACATACACTGACTAATTAAAACAATCTTGGTACTGATGACCGCGTTATGACTAGATTAACAGTGATTAAAAAGAAAGGAGTCAGGTACAGATATCGTCAATTATCGCAAGCTTGTGGTCTAAATCTGTTCGTATATTGCGCTCATAGCTCATTAAGGCCGCAGACAATTGAGCATGAGTTCAATGGTGTCAATATGTATAATAAAGATAAGATAAGATATGTATATATAAAATTGTAAATATAAAGTATGTAAATATAGATTGTAGATATAAAATTGTAAAAAGAGTCAACAACACAAATATTTATATAACAATAATGGATACAGGCAGGCATGGACGGAATATTAGGTAGACATAATAAATAATAATAATAAATAATAATAACAAATAAATAAATAAATAAATAAATGGATAACATATGTACACATTGTATAAATAGATCACATGATTAAAGTAAATATCAATAAATATCTATAATATGTACATGAGTCCATTGTCATTCGTAACGCTGTCGTCCATACAAGCATCTGTCATCCGTACATACATACATACATACTTTCAGTCATAAACAGGTACGTGCCCAGCATAGGGGGCAGAACAATACCAAGTAATTGTAAAATAAAGAAATAAAGAAATAAAGAAAAGAAAAAAAAGAAAATCCCCCAATATATATAAATAAAAACCACCCCGTATAATATTTATAAATAATAATAATAAATAGAAAGAAAATACCCTCCCAACCCTTACACCTGGTATTGCCTCACCCCCGAGACATGTTCTACGTAGATGTCCCGGGACCATCTGATGGTTTCACTAACCATGAGTCTCCTCATCATCACAGCATATCTGCTGTTGACTCCGAGGAGACCCATGGCAGCTTCGTTGGACGGCCCCCAGCCACCCAAGGCACCAACGAGGAAAGCCTCGACCTCGACGACGTAGCCGTTCCGCCGAAGGTTCTCGGCCAGGGAGTGATACTTTCGTAACTTTTCCTCCCTGGCTTCCTCGAACGATCGAAACCGATTCTCGAACGGAACGGCCACGTCGAGTATAACAATCCGCCTCCCCGCATCGTCACGAATGACGATGTCGGGGCGAAGCGAGGCATTATCCGCGTCGACACCCCGGACAGTCTGGTTGACCGCCAGGTCTCCGGGAACATGAGCAGCCTCTACCAGGCGGCGGACGATAGCGTCGTGACGTCGAGTAATCGCGACGAAGTGAGGCCTGCAGTGTTGCACCACATGAGGCAACGTCTCCAGGTCTCTCCCGCACCGCCGACAACGTCTATCCCCACCGGGAGCCCAATGCCTGGCGCCGTTAAGCGGCAGGCAGTTGAGCCTAGCCCGGTGGACAAAGCGCCACTCGGCGAAGCGGGTGAAGCTTCCCCCCCCGGAGAAAGTGATTGCTCACTCTACTCCGGGAAGTCACCTCGAAGACCTTGCCTTGATCACGTTTGGCAAGGAGACGCGCCCTGTAGTGCTCGACTACAGCCCCCCGCAACCTTGCGATCACCTGGGCCTTCGCCCCCGGCGGCACGACGACCGTCCGACCGCCTTCCCGGCTACAAACAACGGCGAACTCCTGGCGCTCGGGCGACCACCGCCAACCCAATCCGAGCCTTGGGGCCAACCTCCCGGCTGCGTTGCAGACCCTGGACCACAAGGATTCTGTGTCCCCTGACGGACGGGCCATGTCTCCATCCATGTCCCCCGACAAGTAGCGTGCAACGTCCGCATTGCGTGCACGCCGACCAAGCCGCTTAGAGACGGCCGCACCCAGGGCGGACTCGGCGATCGTTCTGACGGTCGCATCGCTCGAATGCAAGATTCGAAAAGCGTGCGCGACCGTCAGAACGTCCGCCATGTCGGCCAGAGGGAGTAGTCCCCCCCCGCCCATGTACGGCGGAAGGTAGACCAGCTCCGCACTGGCCCTCTGGGGCAGCCCCATCCACGACTTGGTCAGCTTGCGGACCAACTTGTCGGTTTCCGTCAAGGGACCTTTCTCCACGTGCGACCACCTGAGACAGAAGTTGAGTCGTGGCAGGATGAAGTTTGCCACGGTCTCAATCTTCTGCCAGGAAGCCAGCAGAGACCGGTCCACAGCCTGGAGATTTTCCCCAATCTCCATGAGGGTTTCGGTGGGCGTCCCTCGCACCAGGACCCCCGTCGGTGTGCCGAGGTGCTGGTAAGGCTCCCCCGGCTTGAGCGCGCGGACCTCTTCCCCCTGAAGTCGGAAGACCGTCGACTTGACCCGCGATCCCCCCACGCCTTTCGTGTGCAGTGTTGCACACTTGGCGGGGTTGAACCGCAGGCCAATATCGGCGGCCACCGCTTCAGCGCGCCGTAGCAACGCACCCATCCCAGCGGGGCAGGAAGAAATGAGTGCCGCGTCGTCGGCGTACAACAAATTGTTGTACGTCTGACCCCACAACCCGTAACCATGACCCTCGGCCGTTATCGCTCGCACGAGCGGCTCGAGGGTCAGGTTAAAGATTATGGGGCTCAACGGGCACCCCTGCCTGACTCCCGCCAGGATCTGGATGGGTTCCGAAGTCCCCTGGGCCGTTGCAATAGTGGTGGAGGCGCCATTGTAGGCCGAAGCCACGATGTCGCGGATAGGGGCAGGTACCCCGTGATGGCGGAGGGCCCCATGAATGGCCGCGTGGGGAATGGATCCGAAGGCGTTAGCCAGATCCAGCCACGCGACCACCACTTCCCGTTCGACCTTTGCGCGTCTCTCAGGATTTCCTGCAGTACATAGTTGTGCTCATGGCACCCCTTGTACCGCAGGAAGCCCTTCTGAGTCGGGCTCAGGCGACCGTTGGTCATCGCCCAGTCGGTGAGGTGATCCGCGATTAGCGCAGCGAACAACCGTGCAATGGTATCCCCCATTGCGATGGGTCGCCAGTTCGCCAGCGATTCCGGGTCTCCCTTCTTGAACAGTAGCACGGTGTTGGATTTACCCCAACACCGCGGTACTGCTCCCAGCCGCAGACACGCGTTGAAAAGTGCCGACAGCACATGGGAGCCTGGGTCTGCCCTTTTCAGCTGCGCGTACGTAATTCCATCCGGACCGGGAGACGAGTTCTTCGTTCTCCCGAGCCGGTGAAACACGCTCGCTGCATCGAAGGGCCTAACCAGGCTCTCACAGCTCTCGGCGATGGGCTGGTCTGTAGGGTACAAGTCTGGCGAAGAGCCGACAGAATCCCGCACCGCATGCACGCCCCGGAAATACCGCTGTACCTCCTCGACACTGATTTCGCAGTGTCGATTCGGGCCAGCGAGAACCTCCTGGACGGCACGCTTACGGTTGCTCCTGAAGAGCATCTGTATGCGCCTAGCCGACCGCACCCACCTCTCTCTATCCCCGGAAACACCCGCGACCGGCGCACCCCCCGCAGGATTCACCATTCACCCGCGGCGATGTCCTCGGTGATAGTGGATGAGTGGTGGCAGGCACCCGGAGTGCCGTTGACGGCGCTGGTGATGGTGTGGACCGGCGCGGTGCTGGTGTTGGTGTCCGCGCCGGTGGCGTCGTACGTTGAAGGGAGAGCCTGGGTGCAGGTGTCGGTGTCCCGGGCGAGCTCTGTAGCGGCGTGGTGGTGAAAAGCTGCTGGTGGGGGGGCGGCAATGAGGCTGTCGGGGTGGCCCAGTCCGTAGATGTTGGCGGTGATGGTGTTGGGGCCAGGGCGATCCTCGATGATGATGGGTGCTCCGGGAGTGGCGTCAGGACGACACACGGAGTCATCGTCGTGGCGGACCCCGCCGTGATTGTGTAGGTGGCGGTGGTCAGGGTTAGGGGTCCACTTGATGGCGTTATGGACCCCCTCGGCGACACTGAACTCCTCAACGTGATTGTTGAGGAGTCTGATGATATATCGAGTGTCGCCGGACTGGAGTCGACCGCAGTGACGTCACGGCGGACCGTGACGTGTGCGTACGTGACTCCAGGCCTGACAGGCGCAGATGGCGCGCGCCTCCTCCTGTCCGCCCAGCGGTCTTCCTCAAACGTCGTGTCGTCAGTCCCGGCAGATGGTGGCGTCCTGCCAGGACCTCGCCTCTCCTTCCGGCGCCGGATCGCCTGCTCCCGCAGCCTCATTGTGCGAGTCACTCGCACCGGGGGCGTCGACTCGCCAGCGCTGGAGGTGCTGGATCTGTGGGCGGCCGGCCTCGTCGGGCCTGGCCGCAATGAAGTTGCCCGTTGGGCTCTTGTTTGTGACGGCGGGGAGGGTGGCAGGGTGGCTGCCCGGCTCGACCCGCCGCAATTGTTCATAGGGCGCTTATTCGCTCCACTTATCGCGCGACGCTGCCTGGTGGCAGCAGGCGAAATGACCCCCTCATGGTGTGCGCGAATGTGCGCCTTCACCTCCTTGACCGCCGTTGCGGGCGGTTTTTCAGAGGTGAATTCACACACCGCGCACGCCGCCTTGATGTCCGTGGCGGCGTATTTGTGAATCAGTTTTAGGTGTTTGGCGAGGTCATTTCGCCTGCTCTCGCCGGTGAACAGCGAGAGTCGCCCTCGTCCACTGCGGTGCTCCGGATTTTTGGAGTCCCTGCAGAGCCCGCAGGCGACCTCGCTGGGCAGCGGGACGGGGATGATGTACACCCTCGGCCGTCCTGACGCTGACTGGCGGGACGTTTCCATATTAATCGTGATTTTAAAGAAAGTCCAGTGGGCGAGGTTTGAATCTCGCGCCACTGGAAAATGGCGAAGGAAATGGCAGCAGTAGCAGCTGCTGCCAACGCGCAAGTCACCTCACGACCGTGACTCTACTACTTGCCAGCTGTGGCACCCGTGACCCACAGCCGGGAAGTAGGTAACTGGGTCACAGAGAAGCTGTGAACCAGGGCGCGGACCGAATATTCTCTTCGCGAGCGACGCGGGTTGGCGTTAAAGAAAGTCCAGAGAGGAGGCTGTTACACCTCCCAGCTGGAAACAAGAAAAATAACGCCGAACAGTAGCAGCTGTTCGACGATCAACCGCGTGAGTTTAATGAAAGTCCAGGGGAAGGCTCTCGAGGGTTAGAGAGGCTTCCCGTTGGAAACCAAAAGAGTCTACAGTAGCAGCTGTAGACTTCGAGAATATTCGGATTCTCGGGGAAGTTAATTAAAGTCCGGTAGGCGAGACTTTCAATCGCTCGAAAATCTTCCCCCCGGAAAATCAAAAGGTAAAGCCAAAGGTAGCAGCCTTTGACTCCGCGAAGTGTCGTGAGGTTACTTAAATGGAAACAGTTCAAAAACTTACTGCGAACCTGGTTTGAACGTCCCGCCAGTTGAGCGCCCTCTCTCGGTCCCGTGTAGCACTGTTCCGCCGAAGATGGTAGGTGGCACTTATTATTATCTTATTATCACAATAACTTTATCCTCCACGCCCCCGGTAGAGGGCAGAATACCGAACCACAAAAGAAAGTACTAATTAAGAAGGTTATTGGGCCACCACCCGCTGCACTGCAATGCAGGAGCAACCCGCAGCGGGACCGGAGCGAGCCCCAGACGTTCCGCATAACCTTAAAAACTAGTTCGATATTCTGGCCTCCAAATCGGAGACGTATCAGATATCAAGCTAATAAGAACAGATTACTTTGTTTATTAGCCAAAAGGCTCAAAAGAACTTTCACCATTGGTGATACATTGTTATACAAAAATATATTGTTATATATTGAGATACATTGTTATATTAATTTAGTGTTAATATTAAATACAGAAAAAGCAAATCATAAAATCCTACACAGAATGTCGAATTTCCTCCTTTTAATGATTATAATGTTTAATTGCTCCATATGTAAAGTAATAATATGCCCTAGAACAATATAATTTAATAAAATCCACGAAATCATATCAAATTTTCACTATCCTAGAAAAATATTGTTAAAAACTATGAAATATAGAGCTAATAATATCAAATAAATGCATATAATTCACATAAGAATATAAAGAATATCAAATTTAAACACTCTATTAACTATAAAGTTGAATTGTTTTAAAATCTGAAGCTAATATTAACAACTGTGAAGTAACAAATCAAAGAGTTAATAAATAAATTCAAAGTATATACAAGACCTTGATAATAAAGTTGAATTTATATTAATTTAGTGTTAATATTTACTACAGAAAAAGCAAATCATAAAATCCAACACAGAATATCTAATTTCCTCTTTTTATTGATTATAATGTTAAATTGCACCAAATGTATCATAATAACATGGCCCAAAACAGTATAATTTAATAAAATCCACCAAATCATATCAAATTTTCACTAACCTTGAAAAATATTTTTAAAAACTATCAAATGTATAGCTAATAATATCAAATAAATGCATATAATTGACATAAGAAAATAAAAAATATCAAATTTAAACACTTTATTAACTATAAAGTTGAATTGTTTTATAATGTGAAGCTAATATTAACAACTGTAAAGTAACAAATCAAAGAGTTAATAAATAAATTCAAAGTATATACAACTCCTTGATAATAAAGTTGAATTTATATTAATTTAGTATTAATATTAACTACAGAGGACTCAAATCATAAAATCCAATACAGAATGTCAAATTTTCTCATTTTCTTGATTATAATGTTAAATTGCTCGAAATGTATTATAATAATATGTCCTAAAACAAGACAATTTAATAAAATCAACTAAATCTATTCGAATTTTCACTGACCTTGAAAAATATTGTTAAAAGCTATCAAATGTTTAGCTAATAATAACAAATAAATGCATATAATTCACATAAGAAAATAAAGAATATCAAATTTTAACTATTTCTTAAATATAATGTTGAACTCAAATGTAACATATCTCAAAAGTTAATAAATAAATACAAATTATATACAACTCCTTGATAATAAAGTTGAATTTATATTAATTTAGTTTTAATATTGAGTACAGAAATAGCAAATCATAAAATCCAATACAGTATGTCAAATTTCAACTTTTTCTTGATTATAACGTTAAATTGCTGCAAATGTATAATAATATTATGCCCCAAAACAAACTAATTTAATAAAATTTACCAATCATGTCAAATTTTCAATAACCTTGAAAAATAATGTTGAAAACTATCAAATGTATAGATAATAATATCAAATAAATGCATATAATTCACAATAGAAAATAAAGAATATCAAATTTAAACACTTTATTAACTATAAAGTTGAATTCATTTAAAATCTAAAGCTAATATTAACAACTGTAAAGTAACAAATCAAAGAGTTTATAAATACATTCAATGTATATACAATTCCTTGATAATAAAGATTAATTTATATTAATTTAGTGTTAATATTTAATATAGAAAAAGCAAATCATATTATCCAACATAGAATGTCGAATTTCCTCTTTTTATTGATTATAATGTTCAATTGCTACACATATATAATTAGAATATGCCCCAAAACAATACAATTTAATAAAATCAAATAATTTGAGTCGAATTTTCACTGTACTTGAATAATATTGTTGAATACTCTCTAATTTAATGCTAATAATATCAAATGAATGCATATAATTCACAATAGAAAATAAAGTTTATTTAATTGAAATTATTTGTTAACTATAAAGTAGAATTATTTTAAAATCTAAAGCTAATATTAACCACTGAAAAGTAACAAATCATAAGAGTTAATAAATAAATTTAAAGTTTATACAATTCCTTGATAATAAAGTTGAATTTATATTAATTTAGTGTTAATATTAACTACAGAGAACGCAAATCATAAAATCCAATACAGAACTAGTTACTGAAATGTAACTATTCAGTTGTTAATATTAGCTTCACATTTTAAATTAATACAACTTTATAGTTAAGAAATAGTTTAAATTTCATATTCTTTCTTATGTGAATTATATGCATTTATTTCATGTTATTGACTATACATTTGATAGTATTCAACAATATTTTACAAGGTTAGTGAAAATTTTACATTATTTATTCAATTTTATTTAATTATATTATTCTAGGACACATAATTATGATACATTTGGAGCAATATAACATTATTAACAAGAAAAAGAGGCAATTTGAGTTACTGTAATGTGTTTTATTATTTGCTTTTTCTCTATTTAATATTAACAATACATTCAAATTTATAAAACATTATTATCATGGAATTGTATATAATTTTAATTCTTGTATTATCTTTTACATTTTGTTGTATTTCAGTTGTTAATATTAGCTTTCCATTTTAAAATAATTCAAATTTATAGTTAAGAATTTGTTTAAATTTGATATTCTTTATATTCTTATGTGAATTATATGCATTTATTTGATATTATTAGCTCTATATTTCATAGTTTTTAACAATATTTTTCTAGGATAGTGAAAATTTGATATGATTTCGTGGATTTTATTAAATTATATTGTTCTAGGGCATATTATTACTTTACATATGGAGCAATTAAACATTATAATCATTAAAAGGAGGAAATTCGACATTCTGTGTAGGATTTTATGATTTGCTTTTTGTTTGATATTAAAAAGTATTTGTTTGTGTATTTTGTTTGATAAAATTTGATATTCTTTGTTTTCTTATGTCAATTATATTAATTTATTTGTTTTTGTTAGCTATACATTTGATAGTATTAAACAAGATTTTTCAAGGTCAGTCAAAATTTGACATGATTTAGTGGATTTTATAAAATTATATTGTTTTAGGGCATATTATTAGTATACATTTGGTGCAATTTATCATTTTTGTCAAAAAAAAGAGGCATTTTGACATTCCGTAACTGGTTTTATGATTTGCTTTTTCTGTAGTTCATATTAACAATAAATTAATATAAATTCAACTTTATTATAAAAGAATTGTATATAATTTGAATTTATTTTTTAACTTTAAAGATTTGTTACTTTTCATTTGTTAATATTAGTATTAGATTTTGAAATAATTCAATTTTATAGTTAAGAAATAGTTTAAATTTGATATTCTTTATGTTCTATTGTGAATTATATGCATTTATTTGATATGATAAGTTATACATTTGAGACTATTCAACAATATTTTTCAAGGCTAGTGTAAATTCGACTTGATTTTGTTGATTTTCTTAAATTCTATCGTTTTCGGGCAAATTATTATTATACATTTGGAGCAATTTAACATTATTATAAAAAAAATGAGGCAATTTGAAATTTAGCGTTGGATTTTAGATTTGCTTTTTCTGTAGTAAATACTAACAATAAACTAATATAAGTTAGACTTTATTATCAAAGTATTGTATATAATTTGAATTTATTTATTATGTTTTATCACTTGCTGCAATTCAGTTGTTAATATTAGCTTTACATTTTAAAATAATTCAACTTGATAGTTAAGAAATTGTTTCAATTTGATGTTCTTTAATTTCTTATGTGAATTATGTACATTTATTTGTAATTGTTAACTATAAATTTGATAGTATTCAACAATATTTTTTATGTTGAGTATAAATTTGACTATATTTATTGGATTTTAATTAATTATTTTGTATAATTTTATTTAATTATAATGTATAATTTTATTTTATTATATTGTATAATTTTATTTACTTATATTTTAATTATATTCAACTTTATTATGTTTCATAATCATTATCGTTTCAATATTATTAACCGTTAGTATTAACCGATAATAATAGTGCCGTAATCAGCAGTTAACAATAAGAACCAATATGGTCCGTTAACAGCCGTTAACAATAAGGGCCAATAAGGCCGTTAACAATAATGCCTATAACGGCCGTTGCCAATAAGGCTGTTAACTGTATTGCCGGTAATGGCCGTTAAAAATAATGCCGTTAACGATCGTTTACAATATTGGCCAATAAGGGCCATTAACAATAAGGACCAATAAGGGCCAGTAAGGGTCGTTAACAATAAGGACCAATAAGGGCCGTTAACAATAAGGACCAATAAGGGCCGCTAACAATAAGGGCTGCTACGAATGAGGGCCTCTAACAATTAGGGCCAAGAAGTGCCACTAACAATAAGAGCAAATAAGTGCCGCTAACAAGAAGGGCCAATAATGGCCGTTAAAAATAAGAGCCAAAAAGGGCCACTAACAATAAGTGCCAAAAAGGTCCGTTAAAAATAAGGGCCATTTAGGGCCACTAACAATAAGGGCCAAATAGGGTCGTTAAAATAAGTGTCATTAAAAATAAGAGCCAAAAAGTGCCGGTAACAATAAGGGCCAAAATGGCCACTAACAATAAGGCCAAAAACGCCGTTAAAAATAAGGGCCAATTAGGGCCACTAACAATAAGGGCCAAATAGGGCCATTAAAAATAAGGGCCAAAAAGTGACGCTAACAATAAGGGCCGTTAAAAATAAGGGCCAAATGGGCCACTAACAATAAGGGCCAAAAAGGGCCGTTAAAAATAAGGGCCAAAAAGGACCACTAACAATAAAGGCCGTTAAAAATAAGGGCCAAAAAGGGCCACTAGCAATAAGGGCCAAAAAGGGCCTTTTAAAATAAGGCCAAAAAGGGCCGCAAATAATAAGGGCCAAAAGGGCCGTCAAAAATAAGGGCCGAAAAGGGCCAAAAAGGACCGTTAAAAATAAGTTCCAAAAAGGGCAACTTACAATAAGGGCAAAAAAAGGGTCGCTGACAATAAGGGCCAAGAAGGGCCTTTATCTAATAGGGCCATTAACGGCCGTTTAACAATAAGGGCCCCTTAGGGCCGTTAACAATAATTCCATTAATGGCCAATGCCAATAACGATCATTGCCGATAATGAAAAGAATAAATCATATAAACCAATAAAGAAATTTAAATTTGCAATATACCATCATAATAATGTAATCATTTTTCAAATGTATAGCTATCATGAATTAGAGAAAATTTATAAATCATAAAAGTCAATATATATACTCAAATAATCTATATTTCTTAATTATAATATAATCATTTTTCAAACGTATAGACTTTATAAATAACTGAAAAATGATAAACCATTGAAGCCAATAAACAAAACCAAATTTTATACAATTCGTTGTAATAATGTTGAAATCACTTTATTGTATACATAACAGAGCCATAGAATAATAATTATATTTAAAATTTTTTTATATTTTTCAAATTTATATATTTTTTGATAATAATGTTAATTTGCTTCAAATATATAAATAATATAATTTATTGTAATTATATAAATAAAGTTAAATTACGCACTTGCTTGAATATAGGAATTGTATCAAATGTAGAGCTAATAAAAAACATTGATAACATATAATTCGCATAAGTCGATAAAGAATATCAAATATAAACTATTTCTTAACTATAAAGTTGATATATTTAAAATGTAAAGCTAAGATTAGCAATAGAAAAATAACAAATAATAAAAGCTAATAAATAAAATCAAATTTTATACTATTCCTTGGTAATAATGATGATTTCCTTTTAATGTATAGAAAAAAGAACTACAGAAAAATATTAAAACATAAAAACTAATAAAAAGAAACAAATTCAAACTATTTCTTGATAGTATTGTTAAAATACTCAAGAGTATAAATAAGAATATGCCCTAGAATAATATAATTTATTATAATTAAATGAATAAACTCAAATTGACACACTTGCTTGAATACAGTATTGAATTGTATCAAATATATTGCTAATAATAACCAATGAATACATATAATTCAAAAAAGCCATGATAGAATATTGAATTTAAACAATTTCTTAACTATAATGTTGATTTTTATTTAATTGTAAAGCTAATTTTTACAACTGAAAAGTAACAAATCTTAAAAGCTATTAAATAAAATAGAATTTTATACTATTCCTTCATAATAATGTTAAATTCCTTCTAATCTATAGTTAATATAACTACAGAAAAAAAAATTATTAAAGCCAATTAATAAAATCAAATAAGCTATATTCCTTGATAATAATGTTGTATTCCTTCTAATGTCGAGATAATATTAACTACAGAAAAAAATAAATCATAAAAGACAATAAAATAATATCAAAATTACACTATTTCTTTACTTTACTTTAAATGTAAACATAATATTATACCCTAGAATAATATAATTAATAAAAATCGAATAAAGAAAGTAAAATTGACACTAGTCCTTGATTAGAATGTCGATTTTTATAAAATATATAGCTAATATTATTCACACAAAAAAAAAAAAATCATGAAAGCCAGTTAATAAAATCAAATAAACTGTATTCCTTGATAATAATGTTGAGTTCCCTCTAATGTATAGTTAGTATAACTACAGTATAAAATAAAACAATAACACTATAATGAAATCATTTATTTAATTGTATAGATAATACTATCTGCTAAAATAATATAAATAACTAAAATCCAATAAATAATATCAAATTTCCACTATTTCTTGGATATAGTGTTGATTTTATTAACTGTGTAGATAATGTCAACTACAGAAAAAAAAAATCATAAAAGCTAATAAATAAAGTCAAATTGGTACTATTCTTTGATAATACTGTTGAATTTATTAAATTTTATAAATAATATTATCCCCTAGGAGAGTATAAATAACAAAAATTCTATAAATAATATCAAATATACACTATATCTTGATAGTACTTTTGAATTTATTCAAAAATATAGATAATATTATCTCCTAGAATAATATAAATGAAAAAATCCAATAAATAATAACAAATGTACACTATTTCTTGATAGTACTGTTGAATCCCTTCAAATGTATAGATAATATTATCCCCTAAAATAATAAAATTAATAAAAAACCAATCTATAAAATCAAATTTACACTATTCCTTTTTTATAGTGTTGATTTCTTTAACTGTGTAGATTATATTCTCTACAGAAAAAAAAATCAAAAACGCCAATTAAGAAATACAAATTAACACTATTCTTTGATAATACTGTTGAATTTATTCAAATGCATAGTTAATATTATCTTCTAGTATAACATAAATAACAAAAATCCAATAAATAGTATCAAATTTACACTATTCCTTGTTTATAGTGTTGATTTTTTAACTGTGTAGATAATTTCAACTACAGAAAATATTGGGTATTTTTGTTATTTCAAACCTTGAAAACATTTCGATCTTTCGACTCATTTATCTCATCCACACTGAGCTTGTCTTTTAGATCCTATGTAATATTATTAACGATATTGTAACTGCTTCATTTGACATGTAAAATAATTGCGTACATGATGATTCGTATACCTCAAATTAATCGTGGAAATAATGCGATTTTACGTTTTATTTATTTTTCTACTATTATTTATATTTTTACTGATTTTCGATACTTTATTTTTCTAATTTTCTTTTACATTGTATAATTTTTTGTTTTTTTCTCGTATTTTTCATATACATCCATATTTTATATTTTTCTTTTTCATATTAATTCTTAACTTTTTAATAAACTTCAGTAGAGTAACTCGACAATTAGTTCAAATGTCCGGCATTTGTGTCGACTAACTTGGTTTATTTTTTAAAGAAATTTTAATATTTGCAGTTTCTTCAAAGAATCATGTATGGCAATTTCGAGAAATGCAGGTCTTTATTATTTTCCCACGAATAGATCGTAACGGAGGAGAAAAAATACGTTACTTCAAACAATTTCGATGTCGACTTACGTCTCCGTTCGGTTAATGAATGTACATTAGCATAGATAATACGATTAGATCTTGGTAGGTAACGTTGTTTCGATAGCATACTTAAAGAATCTATACTTTCAAATGGACCACCATCGTTGAATGATTAGTAAATAATAGCAAAATGCCTTTTTTTCTTGGATTTTTACAGTCAGAGCCAAGATGGAAACGTAACGTATCAGTCTTTGTTTTTTTAACCAATTCATTATAAAGTGCAAGATAATTATAAACGAGGGGTGGGTCTCTTCCCATGCATTGCGAATATATAGTTTATTACATTTACCCAATGAACGGTAGAATATTATTAACAGAAAATGCGAAATATCTTTGTTTTCGAAAGCCGACGGACCTCTGCAGGCGGCGGTTTATATTAATTTTATTCGACAATTTGAAGAAGAGATAGGCATATATATATATATATATATATATATATATGTTATTGAAGAGATCTCATTGCACACTTTACAAATATACAATTTTTTCATTTTACCATTAAACAGTAAAAAAGAATTAATAATTAATGCGTATAATTTTTTTCTTCAAAATTCAGCTTACGCGTGCATCGAGTGACTTTTGTTGATTATTTTTCGTCGATTTCAGAGAAACTGTGAAGAAATTCATATCATTGGAATGATCTTGGTGGATGCTTTAAAAATTTATATTTTATTTAGTTTCACCATTGAACGGTAAAAAAATAATCAATGGAAAATGCGTAATTTCATTTTTTTCTAAATTCTACATGTCCTTACGTCTAGTGATTTATGTTGATTATGTTTGACATTTTTGGCAAAAAAATATGCATTATTACGAATCATTAAAAAGATCTCGTTGAATACTTTGCCAAAATATGTAGTTCATTTTGTTTTACCATTGGGCGATGAAAGAAAATTATCAAAAAATGAGAAATTTCACGTTTTCTAAAATCAAACATACCTCTGTAACGAGAGATTTCCGTTGATTATTTTCAACAATGAAAGAAAAATCAGCTTTATCACACATTCTTGAAAAGATCTCGTTCAGTAATTCCCGAGTATATAGTTTATTTCGCGATACCATTATACGGTGAAAAATGATTAAGAGAAAATGCATAATTTCATTGTTTTCAAAATCCGACGGACCTCCGCACGAAGTGTTTCAGATTGATTATTCTTAACAATTCGAAGAAATGTAGGCATAATTCTATATACTTGAAAAGGTCTCGTTGTATACTTTGCGAATATGCGTTTAATTTCGTTTTACCGTTGTACGGTGGAAAATTATCACGAGGAAATGGGATACTTCGGTATTCTCATAATCCACTGCACACGATGTTTTACGTTGACTATTTTCGACGATTCGAATCGACATAGACATAATTTTACATTATTGCAGAGTTCTCGCTGTACACTTTTCGATTTTATGCTTACGTTCTCGATAACTGGAAAATCTTAATTGAAAATGAATAAACCTCCATTTCCCCAGTTGCGTAAATAATATTATTATAAAAATTTTATTTTATATTTATTATACTAAACGAAATTATTATTTTAAACCATAAAAAAATTCGATCTTTCTACTAACATTTCTAATCCACACTGGGCAGGTACTTAAGATTGAATGTAACATTATTGCCTTTATCGTAATAAAATTATTCGACGTATAAAAACATCGTGAACATGATAATTCGTATACTTAAAGTATGCATGAGTTCTTCTCTCAAGAATATGCATAACGATAAACAGAATAAGAACACGTTATGATGTAGAATATTCTGTTCGACTGCATGTTGGGCTTTTTTGTTTATTATTTCCATCGATATTGCAATAAGTGTATAACATAATATCATAATTGATAAGGTTGGACTTTTTACATTATAAAAATATACTTATTATTATTGTAATTTTAATAATTTTAACACAATAGTAAAAGATAAGTAGATAGTCTTTACAAATATCGGCTACGGCTATGTGCAAATGTTTAAAGTTTATTAAATCGGTGAATATAAAGTAATATAAAGAAATTATTCCATAGTTATATATTATTTAAAAGGTCCGAATGCATATTATTAGAAAATGTACTAGTTGTTTTTGTTCTTTTACTTATTACCTAAGCTGATATGTGTAGATTTTTTCATTTTATTAAAGCGATTCTAGCATATAAGCAACAGCTAAAGTTCATTATCATGAACAATTTGTAAAAATTATTACATATTTTAAACCATTAAAAAGGTCGGAATATATACTTTTAGAAAATATATATATGATTAATGATACCAGGTTGTTCCAGTTAATAATCGAAAAATATATGTAGAATATATTCATTAAAAAAGAGTTTATGCGTAGCTGTTGTATTTCAACGTTAATTATGTTGGACAATTTGTACTAATTATAATATATTTGTGCATCATTTAAAAGAGCCCAATGCATATTGCCTTTAATTTGAATATTTTCATCTTAGATCTAATAATTCGCTTAACAAAAGTGAATTTTTAAATTTTCCAAAGTTTAAACGCTCATATCTCGGTAAGTATTCGTCCGAGAGAAACGAGACTTGTACAGAAATTTATAATGAATTATTGTCTTTTTATGGATACAATAAAAGGTACATAAAATTTTATCAAATTTGAACGATGTGTAGTTTTGTACGTTTAACGTAGGATAGATATTATTATTGACAATATATATATATATATGTACGTATATTATAAAATGTAAAATTGCGTCTTATGCGTAAAGAATCATAATTTTACATTTCTTCGGCTTAAAGAAAACGTATGTATGAAATCGATATCTTAATTTGCATATGAATTCGTGGCGGCGACATTCCCGTTCTTGTTTACTTTGAATACCAAGAAATAAAGTAATACAACGCTTCTATTGTTCCTCCCTGTACGCATGTACGTGCTTGTTACCTAGGATTAAATTAAAAATTTTATTACTTATTACTTTCTGATTTTTTGTATTAAAACTATATTACTTTTTATTGAGCGTAGTGGAAATAAGGATAAAATAAATTCGAATTATCATTTTTCCGTATACGATCTGATAAACAAATATGAGAAATGACTATGGAATAAACTGCACGCAATAAATGAATTAACATTTTAATAATCTGTCTCTTTCTTAAGAAACGAAATCGTTACTATTTCGCTGGTACGAGAAGAACAAAAAACTGGTTTTATATATTGAAAGAGACAAATAATTAAATTCATAAAAGTTGGATGAATTATCGTGTCTCTCTAAAAGTGAGAAGAGTTATAGAAATATAGAACCGTAGAAAATAAATAATAGAAAATGCGTGATTTCTTTAATGTAAAAAAACTGCTACGCGGGCATCAAGTACTTTTCGTTGATAACTTCTGACAAATATCAGAAAAAGTTTACATAATTAAAAATTAAACAAAAGGTTTTGTTGCGTACTTTAGGAATATATATTTTATTTCATTTTATCATTGTACGATGAAACAATATTCAAGGAAATTTGGTAAGTCCTATGTTCTCAATATCCGACGGACCACTGCACACGGTATTTTATGTCGATTGTTTTCTAACAACTTTAGAAAAATTATACATAATTTCATATCATTAAAAAGGTCTTGGTACATACTTTGCCAATATGTAGTTTATTTCATTTTAATATTGAAATCTAGAAAACAATTCATAGAAATTGCGTTATTTTTTCGTTTTCATAATTCCGCTTATGCGTGCAGTGTCTAGTATTTTTCGTTGATTATTTTCGACAATATTTTCATTGCAAAGACCTCATTTCATACTTGGGAAATATACAGTTTTCTTCATTTTATCATTGAACTGTAAGAAAAAATTAATAGAAAATACGTAAATTTTTTGTTTCCGAAATCCGACGGACCGCTACACGAAGTGCCTCACGTTGATTATATTTAACAATTTGAATAAATTTTGTCATAATTATATATCATTCGAAAGGTCCCGTTGCGTACTTTGCAAATATATAGTTTATATAATTTTACTACTGTACGGTGAAAAGTAATTACGAGAAACTGTATAATTTCATTATTTTCTAATTCCGACGGACTTTGAAAAAGCTACTAGAGGATATATGTAGGTGTTGAACATTAATATCTCGGATCATTTGTAACAATTATTACATCTTTATACATCATTCAAACGGTACGAATACATACTGCGAGTATACGTGATTTTTTCCTTGATCCAATAGTTCGTTGAATAAAAGAGAATATTTCATATTTTAAAATTTAAATGCTCAATCTTGATAAGTTTCTAATGAGAGAAACGAATCTTGTACCGAAATTCATAATGAACTATCGATTCTTTATGGATACAATAAAAAATATATAAACATTTATCAAGCGTGGAAGATACGTAGTTTTGTACGTATAACATAGGGAAGATATTATTCATATTAATATATATATATATGTATATTACAAAATGTAAAATTAGGTCTTAAAAAGAATCTTAATTTTATACTTTTTTCGGCCTTAAGAAATCTAAAATTAAATCGATACATATTTTGTATACGAATTGGTGTCGATGACATTTCGGAGCCTGCACATTGAATACCAAGAAATATACTATTCGATCTCTGCCATTGTTTCATCCTTCAAGTATCTACATTTACACGTACTTATAGGATTAAATTTTTACCATTGCGTCTTAATATTTTTTGATTTTTTATATCAAAACTATTTTATTTTAATATAAATAGAGAAAATAACTATATAATAAATTATTCAAATCGTCTCTTGGGTAAACAGAAAATATGAGAAATAAAACAAATGGACTCCATAAATATTTAGAATCATAAGTTTAGAAAATACGTCGCTTATTTTAGAAATAAAATTCGCTAGTACTAACTACTAAATTTTTACCATTCCTTGTCTATAGTGTTGATTTTTTAACTATGCAGCTAATATTATCTACAGAAAAAAAATTATAAAGCCAATAAAGAATGTCAAATGGCCACTATTTTTTTATAATAATGTTAACTTGCTCCAAATGTATAATAATAATATGAGATAGAAAAATATAATTAAATAAAATCCAATAAATAAAGTGAAATATACACACATCCATGAATATATTGTTGAATACACTTAAATGTATAGCTAATAATAATCACTCAATACATATAATTCACATAAGCCAATAAAGAATATTATATTTAAACTATTTCTTAAAAGTAAAGTAGATTTTTATTGACGTGTAAAGCTAATATTTACAAAACAAAAGAAACAAATAATAAAAGCTAATAAATAAAATCAAATTTTATACTTTTACCAGATAATAAAGAAAAATTCATTATAATGTATAAATAATATTAACTCCAGAAAAAGAAAATCATAAAAGCCAATAACGAATATCCAATTGACACTATTTCTTGATAATAATGTTGAATTTCTTCAAATGTACTAATAATCATATGCCCTAGAACAAAACAATTAAATAATATCCAATAAATAAAGTCAAATGTACAATCTTGCTTGAATAAAGTGTTTAATACTATCAAATGTATAGATAAAAGCATATAATTCACATAAGCAAATAAAGAATATCAAATTTAAACTATTCCTTTACTATGAAGTTGATTTATTTTAAAATACGAATATTATATTAACAACTGTATAGTAACAAATCATAAAAGATAACTTATAAAATCAAGTTTTATACTATTCCTTGATAATAAAGTTGAATTCATTTTAATGTATATATAATATTTACTACAGTAGAAGAAAATCATCAAACAAAATATGGTATGTAAAATTGCCACTGTTTTTGATAATAATGTTAAATTTCTTCAAAAGTATAATAATAATATGTCCTAGAACAATATAATAAATTAAAATCCAATAAATAAAGTGAAATTTACACTCATTCTTTAATATAGTGTTGAATTCTCTTAAATGTACTGCTAATCATAACGTATCAAGACATATAATTCATATAAGTCAATAAAGAATATTCTATTCAAACAATTTCTTAACTATAAAGTTGATTTTTATTAAAATGCAAAGCTAATATTTACAACTGACAAGTAACAAATAATATAAGCTAATAAATAAAATCAAATTTTATACTTTTACCAGATAATAAAGATAAATTCATTACAATGTATAAATAATATTAACTTCAGAAAAAGAAAATCATAAAAGCCAATAAAGTATGTCAAATTGACACTATTTCTTGATAATAATTTTAAATTGCTCTAAATGTATAAATAATATCATGCCCTAAAGCAGAAGAATTAGATAATATCCAGCAATAAAGTGAAACGTAAACTCTTGCTTGAATTTAGTGTATAATACGAACAATGTACAACTAATAATATTTGATAAAGCATATAATTAACATAAGCAAATGAAGAATATCAAATTTAAATTATTACTTAACTATGAAGTTGATTTATTTTACAATGTAAAGCTATTATTTACAACAGAAAGGTATCTAATCATAAAAGCTGATAATAAATAAAATTTTATACTATTCCTTGATAATAAAGATAGATTCATTTCAATGTACAGATAATTTTAATTACAGAAAAAGGAAATAAAAAAACACAATATGGTATGTCAAATTGCCACTATTTTTTGATACTAATGTAAAGTATTGTCAAATGTATAAATATAATATGTCCTAGAACCATAAAATATATCAAAATCCAATAAATTATGTGGAATGTAAACTAATCCTTGATTATAGTGTTGAATACTCTTAAATGTATAGCTAAGAATAACCTATCAAGACATATATTTTACATTAGCCAAGAAAGAATTTTATAATCAAATTTACACTTTTCTATGATTGTAATGATGATATTCTTAAAATGTATATATAATATTAGCCCCTAAATTAATAGAACTTTAAAAAGCTAAACAAATTAATAAAAATAAATATAATACAACAATATCGAATATATAAAATTAAATTGACACTCTTCTTGATTATAATAGTGAATTTCATCAAATATACATATAATACGAATCCCTACATTCATATAATTTATAAAAATCAAACATATAAATCAAATTTAGATTATTCCTTTATTATGTGTAGAGTATCTTCAAAAATAAACATATTATTAAATACTAAATTAATATAATATTTAAAATCCAATAACAAAATTAAATTAACACTATTCCTTGATATTAATGTTGATATTCTTCAAATGTATAGATAATATTAGCCCCTAAAGTAATATAATTCATAAAAATCCAATAAGGACGATTGAGTTTTCACTATTCCTTTATTATAATATTGAATTTCTTCAAATGTAATCAAATTAGCGATATTATATTATTATAACTTTGAGTATTTTCAAATGTATAGATAACTTTAGAACATGAATTAATATTTTTTATTTAAAATCAAGAAATAAAATAAAATGTAAACTTCTCCTTTATAATTATGTTAATTGTCTCTAAATGTATAGATAATATTAAACGTAAATTAATATAATTCATAAAAATTTCATAAATAATACAAATATACACTATCTTTGATTATAATATCCTTAACACTTAAATTAATATAATATATAAATGTATAGCTAATAATAACCGATAAAGACATATAATTCACATAGGCAAATAAAAAATATCAAATTTAAACTATATCTTAACTATAAATTTTATTAGTATTAAAATATAAACCTAATGTTTACAACTAAAAAGTAACAAATAATAAAATCTAATAAATAAAATCAAATGTTACACTTTTACCATATAATAAAGATAACTATATTTCAATGTATAGATAATATTAACTACAGAAAAAGAAAATCGCAAAAGCCAATAAAGAATGTCAAATTGTCACTATTTTTTGATAATAATGTTGAATTTCTTTAAATGTATAAATAATAATATGCCCTAGAACAAAACAATTAAATAATATCCAATAAATAAAGTCAAATGTACACTCTTGCTTGAATATAGTTTTTAATACTATCAAATGTATAGCTAATAATAACCGATAAAGACATATAATTCACATAAGCAAGTAAAGAATATCAAATTTAAACTACATCTTAACTATGAATTTTATTATTATATAAATATAAAGCTAATATTTATAGCAGAAAAGTAGCAAATAATAAAATCTAATAAATAAAATCATATTTTATACTTTTACCTGATAATAAAGGTAGATTCATTTCAATGAATAGATAATATTAACTATAGAAAAAGAAAATCATAAATTCCAATATAGAAATACATATTGAGACTATTTCTTGATAAAAATTATAAATTTCTCCAAATGTATAAATAATAATATGCACTAGAACAAAATAATTAAATAAAATCCAATAAACAATTTCAAATGTACACTCTTGCTTGAATATAGGTTGAATAGTGTTTAATACTATCAAATGTATAGTTAATAGTAACCGATAAGGGCATTTAAATCACAAAAGAATATCAAATTTAAACCATGTTTTAAATATAGAGTTGATTTTTATTAGAATGTAAAGATAATATTAACAACTGAAATGGAAGAGATCATAAAAGGTAATAAATAAAATCAAATTTTATATTATTCCTTGATAATAATGATGATTTCTTTTTAATGTATAGATAAAAGAACTACATAAAAATAATAAAACATAAAAACTAATAAAAAAAACAAATTCAAACTATTTCTTGATAGTATTGTTAAATTACTCAAGTGTATAAATAAGAATATGCCCTAGAATAATATAATTTATTATAATTAAATGAATAAAGAATTAAGTCCTAGAATAAAATAATTAATAGAAATCCAATATATAAAGTCATATTTACACTCATTCTTGAATGTAGTGTTGAATACTTTTAAATGTATATGTTACGTCCATGACGTAAATGCCCCTTTTAGGCCGATACAGTTAAGTATACTATCCTGGGACGGGCAACGGTCTTTTTTTCCTCGGTGGTTATTTGATAATTATAATAATGGTATTAATAATATTAATACTACATAAAGAAAAAGGGATGTTAACATGGATACTTCATAACTCGGCGTAGATTCTCATCACGCCCATTAGTATAGTAAAAGGATTTTAGGATGCCCATATCGCGGCTTAGATTTTCATCACGCCCTTTAATATGGATGGATTTGATGGGAAACCCATATTGCGACGTAGATTTTTATCACGCCCGTTAATATGGATGGACTTGATGGGAAAGCCATATCGCGGGGTAGATTTTCATCACGCCCATTAATATGAATGGATTTGATGGGAAGCATTTCAGGATTTGAGGATCAGGAAAAAGGGCAGGGGGTCTAATGCCCAAAAAAAACAATATTACATATTTAAAAGAAAAATATTTATTTACTCACTTGATACAGGTCAACTGCTAGTTACAAGATTTGAAAGAAAACTCTGATTTACATGGAGAAATGCGCCCTTTTTATACAGAATTTAAAGCACAGGTGGTATAGGCAAAGAGGGGATTTTTATAGCTTTTCCCGGAAAAGTCTATACGGCCTGTATACAATTTTCAATTTTATTAATTTCTTAACGTTTATATTTAATTAATAACTTAACTGCTTATAAAATTAGATTTGTAGTCTCCTTTTCCGTAATTGTACAGTTTTAAATTATAAATTTATTAATATTTAACCTGTTTTTAGTGATATTAGTTAAACAATAATTCGTGATTACATTTAAATTTTCTTCGGATTTTTTTAGTAACTTTTATTTTTATTATATTAAATTTTACTAATTAGTATTATTATTATTATTATTATTATTATTATTTCTATTTTCTTTATTTGCTATTTCATTCTCTTTAATTGTATAGAAAACGTTATTATTTTTTATAGAATTTTAATATTATAGAAAACGTTTTTTTTATTTTGCTAATATTTACTTATTTCAAATTTTATTTTTCTCGCCTTTTCTAATTTATTTCCTCTTTTGATTATATAATAAAAATAATCAATGAGAAATGATAATATTCAATTTAGCCTTATAGTATTACTTAAATAATAAAACTATATTAATTATGTAAAAATTTAAATATAATATATATTTAAAAAATATAATTCCCTTATTTTTGTGTAATTGTACGGTCGTAGAATGTACATGAGTGCATGTGTGGGTGCGCAGCTGTTCGCTTTGATAAAGAAAAGTATCAATGTGTATATATGCATACGGCGTTCGGCTACTTGCGAGTGCAACTACTCGATACGCGTGTGAGTGTAGGCTTTTGGCTGGCTCCCCTAGATGCAGGCATAGTCATAGATATGTCGTGGTTATCACTCTTCGCCCTAAGATTCTAGGCCTAAGTGTCGAATTTAGAATTTTTTAAATTTTCTTATTAGAGAGAAAGAGAATATTTCTTTTACCGAAAAAAAAAATTTATCTTTTTAATTTCTGTGAGACGATGTCGTAACATATATCTATTACTCCTTTAATGATTTTCATTATAATAAACATGGCTATTATTCCTACACTGGCAGTGCCAAAAGTGTGAAATTTTTCCAGGCGCGAGGTAAAATCCATAATGTGATCAATGGTTTTTTCAATGGTAATTTTGTTATAGATCCTGTAGAGCCCTCTATGATTTGTCCATCAAATTCTCTAGTTACCTCGATCAGTAGAGCTACCTTTTCTACTGCGAGCATAATGTCGTTCCGCAAATCGTTGAAATCCTTTTCAGTATAAATTCAGCTTGTTGCAAGTGTTGATGAATTTATGTATGTCCAAGTAGTGTCGTCATTAGTTTAATGGTTATCCAATGTTTATTATCAGAAAGCTAAGGTAATGTTTTGTACCATTTTAATATATACCACTAAATTAATATACATAATAAAAATTCAATAATTAAAATCAAATTTACACTATTTCTTGTTAATAATGTTGAATTTCTTTAAATGTATATATAATATTAACACCTAAATTGATTCAGTTCATAGATATCTAATAAAAAAAATAAAATTTACATTATTCCTCGAGAGTAATGTTGAATTTCCCCAAATATATAGATAATACCTAAATTAATATAATTCAAATGATCCAATAAATTATATTGAATTTACACTATTTCTTCATAATAATATTGAATTTCTAATACTTTATACTTAATATGAACCCATAAATTAATATAATTAATGAGAATCAAATAAATAAAGTCAAATTTACTTTTTTTCTTGAAAATAATATTGAATGTCTTCAATTTTATAGACAGTATATCACCTGATATTATATAATTTAAAAAAGCCATTTTCTTTAAATTTCTATTAATGTACAGATAATATTAAACCCTAAATTAATATAATTCATAAGAATCCAAACTATAAATTCAAATTTACATTATTCCTTGATGATAATTTTGAAATTTTCAACATGTATAGCTAATATTAATACCTAAAGTAATATAATCTTCAAATGTATATATAATATTACCAACTAAATTAATATAATTCATAAAAATAAAATAAATTTTCAAATTTGAACTTTTCCTTGTTAATAATGTTGAATTTCTTCAAATGTATAGATAATATTAATCCATAAATAAATATAATGCATAATAATCCAAAAAATAAATTATATTTACTATATTTTTGATTATATTGATGTATATAATTTAAAATTATCAATTAAATTTATGAAATGGATAGATAATATGAACGCATGAATCAATACAATTTATAAAAATCATTTAAATATCATACAACTTATGCTATTATTTGTATATAATGTTGAAATTCTTAAAATCTATTTTAATATTAACCCTTAAATTAATATAATTTATAAAATCACAATAAATAAAATCATATTTATAACATTCCTTGATAATAATGTTGAATTTCTTCAAATGTATAGATACTATGCCATTGATTAATAAAATTTATAAAAATCCTTTAAATAAAATCAATTTAACGCTTTTTCTTGTTAATACTTTTGAATTCCTTCAAGTGTATATATAATAAGAACCCTACATTTAATGAGTTTGATGTTTTCATCGTCCGAACTCCAACAAAAAAAGAAATTTTTCAAAATTTAAAAATTCTTCAAAAAAACTACGCAAACCATATAACTATGATACAGTTTTAACGAAAAACGATTAAATCCAAAAAACATCTCGTAAAAAGCACTTATAGGGGATGAAACAAAAAACGATTAAATCCAAAAAACATTTCGTAAAAAAACACTTATAGGGGATGAAAATTTGAAAAATTAAAAAATTGTTGAAATTCTAATTTTTACTTAATATAATAAACAATATTCATTATCAATCACCAAAAAAATAAAAAAAAAATTTATTGAGCAAAGAAACTTATTATAAACAATAAGAATTTGCAATAAATACATATGTTTTTAATATATTAACAAAAACGGATATTTCTAGTGCACAAGAACCAAAATTAGAATAAAAAAGAATCCACAAAAACTATTTAGCAATATTGACTAAAACATCCACAAATAAACACATCCAATACGCTACTGATAAGGTCATGCATCTACCACATAATTGTTTAAGAAATTCATGATATTAAGATGCAACAACTCTTTAACGATACATTATGTTATTTTACTGATTTAACAATAAACTAATAAACAGATTTTCAAGAAAAAAATCAGATTTTCAAGAAAAAATCAGATTTTCAAGAAAAAATCAAATTTTCAAGAAAAAATCGTCATAGTTAAAACATTGTTTAAATGACTCCGTACGTATATGTATACCATGTAATCCAGCAGTTTATTGATAATAAAAAAGTGTTTTAGAGGCATTCAACAACTTTTTATTAAAGAATCTCGTTGATCATATTGCAAGGAATAAATATTTTTAATAGCAACAAAATTTGGAGATCTCGTCATTGTTTAAATAACCGTTAAAATTAGCGCTGTCATAATTTTTTGCCTTTTTCCTACTAGAAATCTGTAAAAGTAAAATATATTTGTATAAAATTTCGCGAAGTAACCAAATAATTAATTATAATAGTAATGCACTCAAATTTGAATTAGTAAAGTTGACACTTAAAACATTAAAATCAGTTACTATTTTATTTTATGCTTAAGCTACGCGTTCCATGCATTATAAAATTACTGAGTAATTGCAATTAAAAAATTGTTTTCATAATTTTATCTTAATAAATTTAAAATTATTTTAAACATATACATATATATATAAAAAATTTTACCACGAATTTTTTTTGTTTTTCTGTAATTATTAAACATTTATATTTATATAATCGTTGCGTATTTACACAATTTATTTGTAAAGCTCAAAAATCATACAAATCACTTTTGTATAGAACATTTTTCTTATAAAACCTATGTTTTCTAGCGAAATAAAAAATTTTCTTTAAAGATAATATAGAAAGAGGTAGAATGAGTGAGAGAGAGAAAAAGACAGTAAAAAAGTGAAACGATGATACTTACATTCGTACATTACAGCTTAATGTAAAAAATTCGTAAAATTTTCAATTTTTTGAGTAATAAAATATTGAAGAGTATATATAGTTATATTAACATGAGTATGTTAATTTTTTCATGGGGTAAATGGCTCTATGTAAATTTGATATGCGTATTTTGAAAATAAAAAACGACATTGCCGCGCTTTTATTCGTAAAGGAAAGTCAAGATTCGACGGACCTTGGGAAGTTTGTAGGTCGTCTGCAAGGTATTTCTATGTGTGCTTAATATGTGTAAATGCTTGTGTAGTAGGCACTTGTTACGTCATAGTCTCATTAAAACTATTGAAAGTAAGAAAGAAATTTTTTTTCCCGTAAAAGATATATTTTTTCCTTTCTTCTTTCTCTTTCTCTCCAATAAGAAAATTTTAAAGCATCTAAATTCGACATCTAGGCCTGGAATGACAGGACAAAAGGTCATAACCAACTCATGTTTATGATTGTACCTGCATTTTTTTGAGTATTCAGAGGCCTACATTCGCACACGCGTATTGCGCGGTTGCACTCGCAAGTAGCCGAACGCCATATATAAATACACACAACGACTTCTTTCAATGCGTACTTGTACTTACGAACAGCTGTGCGCCCACACATGCATACATGTATATTCTGCGACTGTGCAAGTGCATTAACAAAGGGAAATGTATTTTTCCATATATTCTTTTAGCTTTTATTACATAACTAATTACAGAAAAACTTAAATAATCAAAAGGGAAAAAAAAACAAAATAAAATCGTAAAACTATAGTTATAATAAATTACTGTAACATAATTAGAAAACAAACCTAATATAGTTAATATAATTAATAACATGGAATTTTTCTAATTATTATTTAAGCAAATATAAGTAATATTATAAGGCTACATTATATGACACAATTATTATCATATTCTCACTAATTATTTTTGTTATATTTATATAAAAAGTTACAAAAAAGGAATAGAATAGAAAAAAAATGGGAGGAAAATAAAAATCGAAATAAATAAATAATAATCAAAGAAACCAAATATCAATAACGTTTTCTATATAGTTAAAGGGAATACAATAGTAAACAAATAAATTAGTAATAATAATAATACTATAAATAATACTAATATAAGAAATAGTAAAAATCAATATAACAAAAATAATAGCTACTAAAAAATCCGAAGAAAATTTAAATGTAATCACGAATTATTACTAATTTAACTAATATCAATAAAAGTAGACTAAATATTAACAAATTTATAATTTAAAAACTGTACAATTATGGAAAAGGAAATTGCAAACCGAATTTTATAAGCATTTAAGTAATTAATTAAATATAAGCACTAATAAAGTAATAAAAATTAAAATTGTATACAGGGTGTATAGACTATTCCGGGAAAAGCCATAAAAATCTCCGCTTTGCCTATACCGCCTGTGCTTTAAGTTTTGTATAAAAAGGGCGCATTTTTCTGTGCAAAACAGAGTTTACCTTCAAATCGTACCTGGCAGCTGACCTACTGACTTGTATTAAGTGAGTAATAAATACCTATCTTTTAAATTAAAATATATAGTAATTTTTTTTGGGGGATTCAATCACCTACAAGATTTACGTTTTGGCAATTTCGCTCAATTCAAATAATAAATTTATGACTACAGTTATTCCTAGTTCTAAATTCTAATTCTATAATTAATACTTTAACATTAGTAAGAATAATCGAATAAGGCTTCTATAAACATATATACAAATACGCTGTTATTACCAAACTATATCTTTTTTATGTTTTTTTTTTTACAAATTGAATGTATAAATAAAATCTCAATATTTTTAAAAATCATGTTATTATTAGTAATATTTTATTTAAGATTTACTTTATATCTAATAGAAAAATTTCTTTCCACGGATATTCTTAAAAATTTTTAAATATTATGTTATAATATTAGTATATATCTTGAATACCAGACATTTAGGTTAATCAAAATAATTTGTTAGTACAAATAATTCAATTCTAACGTTTAAAAATTTTACATTTATTAAAAAATGTATAATATTGGAGCCGATTTTATTTATAATTAATTGATATTTATATTTTATTTAATATATTTATATTTAGATTACAGATTTACTATAAAATACGTTCTGCTAAAATTGAAAATCTTATTCAAATCCTAAATTTATTATTTTTGTTTTTGCTTTAAATTTTTCTGTATAAAATCAATAAATAAATATGTGCTAAAGCCGATTATTTATATCAATTTACAATTTATATTCTTCATTGTTCAATGGAAAAACTCTTTTTGGTGGTATATTAATACTGTATGAAGGTCAAAGAAATGCCAACAGTGGGCAATTTTAAGCAGTACAATTAGTCTGACTTTTCCACAAATGTGCTGATATCGTTAATTAACATTTTCGAGGAAAGATTTGCTCTTTCCTTGAGTCTTTCAGACAGAAATAGGGCGGTACATCGATGTGCAAGGGACATCGGCAAAAGAGGGACGCGAGAATGAATAACTCTCCAAAAGTTGCATGAACGTGCATTTTCGTTCCGATCTGCGGATTTTGTTGTAAATTACACGACTCGCTGCTATAATTCTACATTATCAATTTCAATATTATAATATTCAAAAAAACTTTTTATTATATATATATCATCCAAAAAAATTTCCAAATCAATAACAATATAACAGTTAAAGATAATTCTACAGTAGTAATTAAAACGCAATTATACTTTCATAGACCAAGAAACGTTATGTTTTTAAGGGAATTATGTACATACTTTTCCAGTTCAAAATGTACACCACATGAAAACTCATCCTTTTCTCACACACTCATTCTCTTTCTCATTCGCATTTTTTTTGTTTATATTAGACATCTTATCTCTTATCAAAAAGATAAAGGACATTATTTTAATGAATCAAGAAAACATACTTAAATAGAATATAATATTTTCATAAACTTAAAAATATTTTGCGACTATTAGCTCACTTATAAAATTGTAGAAAAAAAGTAAATGCCTATAGTCAAGATACTATAATAAAATCAACAATATTTAAATACTTACAGTAATTTTAATTTTTTTTTAATCTAACAATTTTATGAGAAAATTAGTGGTGGTTTGCTGAGAGAAAAATAAGTCTTGCACAATGCCATTTTAGAAGGATAGAAAGATGATCAGGTGATTGAAGTAGTTGTACAGATTGTACATAAATATAAAGTTTCTTTCATGTCAATTGGCTTATTTTTATTTTCCAAAATGCTGAGTAAATTTAAAACAGACCGAAATCTTTAAATTTAACAATAAATTGTAGCACATGAATACTTTTATTGCGTGAGCATAGGAGGTGGAATTGTTTAACTTTGTTTTAATTATGACGAGAATCTGATTTTTTTTTAAAATCTGTTTATTTGTTGATTATTATATCTGTAACGTAATGCATCAATAAAAAGTTGTTGAATCCTAATAACATGATTTGGTGAAACAAGTATGTGGTAAACGCATGTGCTTAACGGTAGCGTATTGAATGTGTTTATTAGTGGATGTTTTTGGCAAGCCTGCGAAATATTTTTTTATGATTTTGTGTTATTCCTATCTTTGGTTCTTGAGCATTAGAACTATGCAATTTTTTGTTAAAATATTAATAATAATAATTTATAGACTATTATACGAGGAAATCTGCTGCAAGTACACTTATACGCCGAAACTTCTATTTGTTTATAATAAGTTTCTATGTATAATAAAAATTTTTTCAATATTTTGGTGGTTGATAATGATTATTATGTATGATAGTTAGTAAATATTTAAAATTTTTCAATTTTTCATACCTCAACAAGGGTTTTTTGGGAGGTCTTTTTAGGATTTTATCATTTTTTGTTAATATTTTATAATAGTTATACAATATTACGTAGTTTTTTATACAATATTATATAATATTACGTAGTTTTTTGAAGAAATTTCTAGTTTTAAAAATTTAATTTTTTGTTGGAGTTCCAACGTTGGAAACATCAGACTCATTATTCCTAAATATTTTTTATTCACTAATATATATATTCAATGAGGAAACAGAATCCTTTCCGTAGTTTCAATATAAGTTCTTTTCTAATCTTGAATAAAGTTTCTTTTAAACTCTTTCTTTCCTCGAACATACACACACAATGTAATATGATTTCATGCGCCAACAAATGTTAGGAATAACAGAAGTAAATATCTTATGTTACGAAAGCAATACAACTTCAACATCGTCATTTTGTGTCAAAACTGATCTAGAACACTCAGCATCTATTAATAAATATGAGAGACAAATGATTCATTTCGATGAGAGTGAGAGAGAAAGAAAGAGAGAGAATGATAAAATACAGACGCCTCATTACCTCATGTTTCTTTTATACTTTTATGGTTAAGTCGGCGTTTGATAAAAAAGGCTCTCAGAAGAACATTATCCTATTTAGCAATATGTTCTTTTCTAATACATTATATATTCTTTTGTGTACTTTTTTCAACACGTGTGTTGTATATGATTTCTTTTTTTTTAACAATATTTATGTATTATGTTTATTTTTTTATTTTCATCTATTGAAATTCTATATGAAGGCCTTATCTTTTGCCTTTCTCAAACTTGCCGCTCTGAGCTTTTATTAAATCTTAACTTCAATTTTGTGATTATTATGGACCTTTACATTTAGAAATAGATTTGTTATAAATATCTGCATAAATAAATAAATAAATATAGACAAAACAATTGTATATGTCAACTATATTATAACTTTTATTAATTTAGTAAAATAATTTAGTTTAAAAAATTGTAGAATAATTTATAAGATTCTTCGATATGACTACTAAAATTTATCTTATTAAATATTTTTTTCATATAAATATTTATGGAAACATTATGTAAATCTCTAAACATGTTTGTTGCACTGTAAATTGTTT